>MU278752.1:0-11299 GCA_022385745.1 Cubamyces sp. BRFM 1775 | reverse complement strand
CTTGATGCTTGCAATGGTGCTTGCTCCGACATACGCCTCCCGAGGTCCTGAGCGTGGGTGTCATGAGTCGTCAGGGCGAATTGCAGATGAATCCCGAACGTCATTGACATACCATGCTGGACCTACGGAAAGCGAACAGCCGGGCAGCGTTGACACGAGGTTTCCGCCATGGTGCGACGGGCGTGATGCGAGCTTTGCACGCATGCACGTCGGTGGGGTCTGTCGCCGTCTAGCGCGTTCTGAGAGATACGGGCTAGAGTATCCGTTCCGTCACTTACAATCTAGCTGAATGTTATCGATGAGCCATACGTCTACGAGCGTAGTTGGCGGCTGAGATTGCGGGAGGGTACTTGGAGAGTCGATGTATGGGTTTATTTGTACATGTTACACTGGGCAAGGATTCTCGATGTCTTGAAGACGCCCAAGCCGATTATAGCGCTGGCCAAAGACTCGAGACCACGCCGGATTCTGTCAGATTCTGTCACAGTCTCACTCCGTATAGTCGATTCAGCATCGATCGTAAGTAGACGCTGGCGAATCAATGGCTAGATTTACTCCGATTCAGCCCATATACCGCAATCAGCCGACCAAAAGAGGAAAGTACCACTGAGTTTATTGTAGAGCGATGAGTATACCTCAACCGTGCGTGACAAGGGATTTCCTGTCACCTGCAAGTCTTCAATACCACCTCGTCCCCTTTGTCCTACAGTCTCGATTCCGACTACGACAAATACTCGACATGGCGCGCCTTCTGAGTTCATCCGAATCTGCCCCCAGGTTCTCCCCTCTCTCTCTTTCTCTTGACAGTGCTGCCCTACAACCGTTGCCGCTCTTCCCAACGTTTGCCGACGATGTCGACTCCGACCTACCTCACGCGTAAGCATCGCGTCTCTGCAGGCCTTCATCTCACTCACGCGCTGTTTTGGCATACTCGGCATACTCTAGGCGTGCAGAAGGCTTTTAGCGAGCTCGTTAACTCCGGTGGAAGTACCATTGCATACTCGGAATTACTCCGTCAAAGTAAGACTCGTTGGCGCCAACTTGTTCGCACAGCTGATTAACTTTACACAGTGCGACCTCGAGTGTTGCGTAGCTCTACGTGCTCTTCTTCGCCTTTCAGGAAGGACGTTCGTGCGGCCGTTGTTCTTGAGGTGGCCCACTCCTCTTCACGCCATTCCTTGTAGCTTTTACTCAATCATGTGTTCCGACAAGATTCGAGCTGAGCGCATCTCCGTTGATGTTTACGCCAAACCGGTATCACTCCTTGTGACACCCGCAGGTCGGCAATTGTAAGCCTATTGACATGTGCGTTTGCCGCTACTAATACCTATGCCCATATCGCAGCTACACCGATTTCGTCTTGCGAAGCTCCACAAGAAGACCGTCCGTCCGATTTCTCGGTCCACGCAGAGCCACTGTAACGTATCAGGCGTATAAGTCGCAGTTACTGTGAAGCTGACAACCGTTTAGGCGGTCGATTACTATACCTCTCTCGCAGCCCTTGCATCCCTCCTCCGCGCGGCGGTTCAGCGAGAGCAGCCGGGCAACCCCGACTCGACATGCGTGGAGAAAATACCTCGCCTGGTATGCTGCCATTGATCTCATCATTCTCTATTATTCTGACACGACGTTTGTAGATTCGCGGCTATCTTGAGACTGAAGCGGCATTGCGCACAGAGGTATTGTCACATACCGTTTCCCGTAGACTTCAGCTTATGCCCTCACGTAGAATGGCGAACTTATCAATCGTATCAACGAGCTGCATTGGGAGATAGATTTGATGCAACGCCCAGCCCATGCGCACCATCAAGCTTGACATTTATGTTACCGTACTCATAACCCTGGTCTGTTTCTTGTAGAGTCATTCGTGTTAAAATCGAGAATCCTTGCCTGCATTTGGGACGTCTGTATGGCTGACTCCGCACTGTGCGGCGGATCGCGGAATGGTGGAGCTACAAAGTCGGACTCGGAAGTACAAGTCAGATGGGTCAGGTGATCGTCACGTGTTCCCACGCACCCCACTGGCGAACCGCGGGCTTTCGCTCACACCTTCTCGTTCACCCATCCCAATATTTCTCGGATATCGCAAACTATGTCCAACGTGCATTTCTCTACCTCTGCATATGTGCAACTCCATGTCCTCAAGGGTGGTCATAGCCGGAACGTCAACTGTGTCGCCTTCTCCCCCGATGGAGCCCATCTAGCCAGCGGAGGCGACGACCAAGCACTTTCTATCTGGCATATCTCCCAAGGTCGCCTCCTGTATCGGTTGCTTTTCAAAAGTGCAGTCGATACCATCCTCTGGCATCCTGTTCATCCGGATACCGTCATCGTCGGTTGCGCCAATGGCACACTGCAGCAGGTCCATGATTTCTCAGACTTGGTGCGTCCTCCCTGCTCGTCTGAGCCCGTACCCCACTCTCACGCATGTGACTCCCGTAGTTACTGACAGAGCAGTATGATATTAACCTGGGAGCCAGAACAACCGTCCATTGTCTCGACTACGATGCTACTACGCAGCGCTTGGCTATAGGAATGGGGGAAGAGGTTCATCTCACGAAGGAACACTCGAGAAGTTGAGTAACGACTGATTGTACTCATGGCCCACTAACACCGTTTCCCATAGATAGATACCACGGCGATTTGGTATTCCCATCACCGCCAGAACCGGAAGGGTTCTCCTCAACAGGCGACCGCCGACTACGTCCTATATCTCTCCACTTCGACCAGAACGGGTCAGTTCTCATCGTTTCTTATCTTGCTCACGGGATCGTGTAAGTGGATCAACGTTTCTTCTGAAAACAATCCGCACTGATAGTATCATGACAGCTGCTGGGATGCGACGAAACGCACGCAATTGTGGTGCATCGTTATGCCACGATCGAAGCCCAATATGTGAGCTTTTTTCGACGATTAGGTGTATTTTGCGCTCATCAAGTCATCAGCGGTGGTGCTGCTCTCAGCCCTGACCGCTCTAGGTTTGCGGTATATAACTGTGTGGACGGCTTGGATGTCTACCCAGTCGGCCCGTATAAGAAGCAGTCGCCTTTGATGTCATTCAAATTCCCAAGAGCCCCGCAATCAAGACACGGCTTGAATGTATCATACGTCCATAGAGGCCATGGGCTCATGTCCGGCACGACGACTGGTTCTGTCTGCCTTTGGGAGACTCAGACGGGGGATCTATGGCAGGCGCTTCCGCATGACGGTAAGGATCCAAACCACCTAGTTCCATAATCCCCTATGCTAACGTACAAGAGAAGAAGATATTATACCAGCTGTTGCGGTAGGGCCCCTGCATATCTCCAAGGTGCCCAATAGCTGACGTCGTCGCAGGCTGCAATGCAAGGCAAGACGTGTTACGTTGCCGCTGGTTCAGCCGGCAAAGGGCAGGAGACCTACATCAAGATCTGGAAGGCCAAGATCGGTAAAATCTGCCCCTCCTTTCACAGTCTTCGACGTTGTAACGTTACTTCAGTGCATGAGAAGGACACCGTTGACATCGGCGATACAGTTGTTGATATCGTACAGGCTGTTACGGTGCTGTCTGGCCTCTATGTTGCTGATTGTACAACCACTAACCACCGGGCTCAGCGTCGACCATTCAACCTGATCGGGGACAGGCTCGTCCGGTCTGCTATTCCATGGGCAGTGGCACTTCTCGTCTTCCTCTGTTTGTTCTGGATAGGGTGCAGGGTCCCATGGGAACGCGTGTGGGATACGGCATGTTATGTGGTGAGGTTGGCGATTTCTACTGCTAACCGGGTGACTAAGCCTTCATAGGTGCACAGTGCCGTTTCGGCCATTCAAGATGTGGTCGCCGGTCTTCTACAGGCGGTCCATGCTCTCAGTTCTGAACTGTCAGTCCTGGGTGCTTCGCTTGGGTTATGGATTCGGGCCACCGTCGTCGAAGCGGCTAGAGACGCCTTGCGGAAATGGCTGTTTCCAGAGCTCGAGTTCGAGAATGTCGTGATTCCGCAGGCGCATACTGATCTTTGAGTGTCAATCGCTTATGGACTTCATTTGTGGATTTTGATTGGATTACGATCGTGACGTTGCCTACGTTGAGTATTATGCTTTCGCAATTGGCTCTATTCGACTACGTGGATGATCCAGCGGGGAATTCCGTTGATACGGGGGTCGTTTCTGCGCGGCGGTCGTTCTCGCGCAAACCATGTGCACAATCGGTACGTCGTCCTGCAGCGGTGTGCCTTCTATTCTCAACCATTCGTATGCAACGTGCACTCATGCGCTGTGCCGCATGGTCGTCGATCATCCTGCAGGCTGTTGATTGTCACATAATGCCCTTTGTACAGGCTGCGTCGCTTGCCAATCGGCGCCAGAGTCCTAACTCTTCCCACATCCACTACAACGACTCTTCCAGTCCGTACCCATCCAATCCGCCGACCCCTACGAGAATGTCTTCCACTCCCGACAATGCCGCTGCCAATATGCAACGACTAATGTGTGAGTAGATTTCAACAACTTGATGTCAACGTAGCAGCGCAACCATGCATCTACTCACGACAAAGGATAACAAATTCTTAGTGTCTCTCTTGCAGCAAGAACCGTATCTGCAACAGAACGGCCAAGGTGGCTCGACGACTCCTGCTGGTACGCCGCGTAGGTTCAGTTGGGGCTACGTTAACGCTTGGATCCAGGGCTGACCACTGTTGCAGCTCGAAGGTATGACCAACATCGTAATGCGTTGTCGGGTGCGCTTGCTTTTCCTTCGGATAGTTGGTGCGGCGCTCATGAGTACCTTTCAGCTGGCCCCGTCTCGCAACAGCAGCAACAGCAGCAGAGGACCGTAGTGAATGATGTTAGAATTTCGGGTATGTTTGACCATGCTATGGAGGACATGCCGAGACTGACGAGCTCGATTACAGCTGGCCCGAGTTCGCAATCGGCGGGCAATCAGGAGGGAGAGAGCCCAGATGATATGCAAATTGCGCCGATGCCTGGGTACGTCTTCGACTTTGTCGCGACTTTGTCGCGAGGCGTATTGACCGATCGTGTCAGAGCCCTCCTTGCGAAGCGCAAACCTTCCGGCGAAGAAGGCGAAGACGAGGATGTTGACGATGAGATGCAAGGCAAAGACGTCCCTACGGTCTTCAAGCGCATTCGGCATAATTCGTCCAACGATCCGACTCAAATAGACGCACCATTCCTACCTATTCCACCCCACATCTTTGCAGCGCAGCCCTACACGTTCGGAACGCCAGGCTCGTTGCAGCAGGTCGCTCCCATCTATGTCGGCATGGCCGCTGTGAATGCCATCGCCAGCTCCTCCGGCAGCCGTCAATTGACAGGGCGTGTCGATGGCCATGCCGCCTCCAGGAACAATCGGTCGCAGCCATCAACATCCGGCGGCGGAGACATAGTCCCCGCTCAAGCACGGAACGGTACCGAAACCAACGACGGTGAGCTGGGAGAAGACGAGTCATCCGAAGATGAGGGTGAGCGAGGCAGGTCTTCCCGACGAACCTCTCGTAAGGGCAAGGAGCGAGCAGAGCGGCGACAAGCTCAATGGCCGGTGAGCATCAGTTAACCCGTCATCGAGTTGTAGTGTCTAAATGACCATTACGCTACAGACATTTGCCAGACAGTCGGAGGTCTCTAGTATTCGTCAAGACTTACAGCAACTCAACAACAACATGTCGCGTTTAGTGACGCTTGTGGATCAGCAAACGCAGTTCTTCTCGACCCTCCATGCTCGCTCCACGCGTCCTGCATCGCCAGCAATGGGGGGCAACCCTCCGCCTCCTCCTGTCGTTCCTCAGCCGATGGACATCGACGAGGAGTTTGTCCCACTGGCTACAATCCGACCCCGCCGTCCTCGGCGCGGTCAGAAGGCTGTACCAAAGACCCCCGGATTGCCTGTAGCTCGTGATCCAGATGATAACGCCTTAGCCGTGAGTGGATCACCATAACCTATGGACGCTCACTAACTAATGGGACGTTCTCAGGATAAGATACGTGCGGTGACTCGTGAGCTCATGGGCCGCGAGTCTCCCAAAGACCCGATACGGATCGACAAGCTCCCAGACGCCATCGAGGTGGAAGAGTACGAACTTGCCAATGGACCGTGCTGCACGGTGGCCAATTTCAAGCCGGACCTCATGTCCACTCCCAACACTCCATGGAACAAGTCGGTGATCCAGGTGTTCGTCGATCATTTCCTCTCGACGAACCGGTATCCTGGTGCAACTCGCGATCACGTCGGGGAGCTTTTCACCGGGCATCTGAAATATCTGGGGAACAAGTTTAGACTATCGAAGAAAGGCAAGGAGGTCCAGAAGCAGAGGCAAAAGCTGCTGAACCGGTCGGAGCGCCAGCGGAATGTAAGCCTTGTCTCGTTGCTTGAGGTTCACTTCTCACGCATTTATAGCTCTTCCACCGACGACTCACTGTGGCCATGATGTTTCCGGCTCTTCGCCGTCATGTGCCCATGCTGCAAGCACTCGGACCGTTCGGCATGAGCTCTGATGAATCCTCTCACATCAATGGCTTTCCCTGCTATCGTGTGCTGAAGAAGAGCTGGCGCGACCCCGAGATCACGCCTTGGCTACGACTTTTCGATAGCATGTACCGCCGCTTGCGCCTCAACGACGTGGATCAGAATACGCCCGGCTCTCATCCTCATATGCGTATGCAGTCCGATAAAGTCTCCAACCGCCGTTCTCCCGTCAAGGGGCTCCCTCGCAACGCTTATGACAAAACCTGGTACAACGGTCTCTGTGACTACGACCGGCAGTTGTTGAACGCGAAGCCGACAACTTATGACTTCACTCATTCTGATGAGTTGGTCCGGTACGGCTACGTTCTATAGTATGGCATGAATCACGCTCACACCGTCATGTAGGCTCACGCGAGACTTCGACGCCCTGCACAACAATTTCGGTTTGTACTCGTAAGCCAAGTCATCACATCAATTTTGCGCGGACTGCCCTCGCACATTTCATGCAACGTCTCCCTCCTCTCGTTTTGTTGAATTCCGTACCGCTCCTTTCATACGCAATCTACTACAGACGCTCCTTTCCTCGATACGCGTCGCTCGTTGACTCGTCGCTCGTTCAGCTCGTTTCCTTCCTTCTCCGCCCGCTCTTTCCTTGACACTGGCCACCTTGGACATTCCCTCTTTTGCTGATATCCATAACGTCCACAATTTCCTTGTCCTCTCGAACACTTCTCTTCCCACCGACCGCACTCAGCTGTGCTGTTGTTTGTGATCGCCGACGCTCCTTCTTACTTCAATCTCACAATCATATACATCCACTCCTTTGATCTGAATCTTATTTGATGTCAACATTGTTTTCCCAGTGTGCTCGTAGCCACTATCATGTCGACCGCGGAATCAATCCAGAGTCCAGAGGCGTCGACTCCGAGGCCCCGAGTACGCACGTGGCACTGGCAAGATTCGGAGGTTCGGCGCTTCCCGGCGTTCTGCCTCTCTCCATACCCGTCCACCACTCCTGGTGCGAGGCCTGGTGGATGTCCGTATCCTCTGCTTTATCGTACTTCCTTTGTGCTTGTGATGTTAAGAACAACGATTCCTGATGTGGTCGTCTCTTGCATGCTTGCTCAGCCTCGATTCCGTCAACGCAAAGCGCTATTGTCTCAGAGAGGTGGGCGTATTCTATAAAGAGGACGATGTCATCCGCCAAGGTAAGTTCTTCGTACACCTAGTCATATCCCTGGCTGCATATCCCACCTACAACATGATAGAGCCTGACACGCCAGTCACCATCCACGTTCCATGTTCACCTTTTCCTGCATATTTGCTTCCGAACGACGAGAACCAGCCCATCCTCCCATCTATGGTCATACTCAGACATCGCCATCTTGAACAACAACAGAAAATCATTGTGAGGTGGGTCAAATCCTCAATTTTACCAGATTTATAGCAATTGACGTATCATAGCCCTCATTCGGATCCTGACGCTGTAGGAGCAAAGCCAACTCGTGGCACTGTCGTCGACGTTCTCCCGGTGAATATGCAATATTTTGTTGTCAATTCTAGCGCTACCACTAACGGCACTTGACCTAGGTTGAGGAGGGTATCGCGAGCAATGACGTTCCGACATCGGACGCGTCACCGAGCAACGAGACATCTGGACTCATGATCCTGCCCGGTACACCTTCGAACACCGTATATCTCGCTTCCGTGGCGCAACACCCTCCGCCGGGCAATGTGGGCGAGGGGTTGCGTGCGCCTCAAGCTCAGCGCCAGCAGCAAGCCGTTCAGTCCAGAAGACAGTCAGAACCGATCGCGCGTGATTTCGACAAGCAAACTTCACCTTCGGCCAATGCGATCGACGTTTCAAATAGCCTACCTGCCGCTTCTACCAAGTAAGTTCGCGCTGTGGAGTACTCAGGACATACTAATCATCTCTGCAGTGAGCTCGAAGTGGCTCGCCATGAAAGGAGTATCCGCAGTCGTGGCGAGAAGACCGTATGGTTTGCGTCATCCGGTCACGGCCTCTTAGACAAGCCGCCTTCCTTGGTTCATGCGCGATTCAGCGACCTATATGTCCACACCTCCTCCAACGGTAGCAAGCAGGCTTGGATTAGGTCTGACGCTGGTGAATGGTGTTCTGTCGGCGTCAGACACGCACATCCATACTTACGAGGTTATGTCTTGAATTTCTGCGCTAACGGCGAGCCATCTTGGGTGAGGAAGGAGACGTTCAGCACCTACATTGCGAGGTTGAAGAAGCGGAAGGGTCAGGTAGCCCGTGGGCATGCTTCTGAGCTGAGCTCTTCGCCATCTCGTAAGTCATAACCACCAGATCGCGTATCCCTGCTAACCACGACCCTCAGCGTGACGTAATTGCGTTGCTGGCATTGTATATCGGACGTCGTGTATGAGCGAGGCTGCTAGCGCATGGGGTTATATGTACTGTCTTTGTGATGCGTGTCTTGGATCCCATTACTCCTTGGAGCAGCGTATTTATGGAGTACACTCTGTTGTGTGAATGAGTATGCGTGGGCACAACATTGAGGGAGGAACTAGCATCCACATCCGAGCCATGAGTGAGCTATGAGAGAAGTACGAAATGCTCCGCCGACATGGCACCTACGCGACCCAAGTCGGAATAGAACGGCGGTGATATTTGGTGGACGCGTCGGCTAATACATTGAAACACGGTAAAATACAGGGTGAGAGAAGGGGGGTCAGAAAATCGCGAATGATCAAGTGGAACCGAGACCATCGTCGTCAAGATACATGTCGTCGTCCTCATCGTCCTCGCCGTCCTTGTCGTCTTCGTCGTCCTCGTCGTCCTCGTACTCAACAACGTCCTCGAGGTCCATGTCGTCGTCATACCAGTGCCCGATTCCATCCTCCCTCGAATCCACATCTTCATCCTCCGTGTCTTCGGCTGCGTCTTCGCGTTCGAAGCCACGCACCTCGATGTATTCGTCAGTATCGTCATCCTCTTCCATCCCTTCATCGTCCTCATCGATACACCAGATGATCTCCTCGGCGACCTCAGCCTCCATGCCGTCTGCGTCTTGCTCGCTGACATCTTCCTGGATCGGCATGGCTCTGAGAGCACGAGATGCCTCTCTCTTGCGCTGCTCTGCCATGTTGAGCTCGAGCAGCAACTCGCTGTTCTGATGAAAAGCCTCATGAGTCACCGACATGAACGCCGACATCGACACAAGTCTCACCCGCTCCTGAAGGTTGGATACCGTCTCAAACAATTCCACCACCTGTCAGAATGGCGGTTAGAACTGAGCATATGATCATGATGAGGAATCACACCTGATCGGGTAAGTCCTTGTCGAAGCGTACATTGCCGTGTGGATGGAATTCCAGGAAGGTACTCTTGATGTCGTCAATGATGCGTCGTAACTCACGGGAATGTTTGTTGAGCTGCAACTCCGAATGTGAGTCGCCATGTGATGGCTCTTGGCACAACGACACGTACAGCGCGGATGGGAAGGGCTTTCACGCGGGGGTGATCGCGTGGGTACAGTGGAATCGTCCTCCACTCTTGATAGCTAGGGACGTATGTTAGCCAACATAATTAGAGGGATTACTATCATATATACACAAGAACTTACAACGTGATGCCTCGGGGAGTGAAGCGCACCTCGTCTAGACCATCGACTTCTGTCACAACGATTCTACGAGCGTGGGTTTCGTGTTTGATAGCCTTGCGGATATGTTCACGGTAGCGAGGGCCATAATCGTTGCCCTCTTGCACAATCTCGTCGATAACTAGCACAGGGTTAGTACACCATCCGCAAAGCAAGAGCATTTGAGTCTTGCCAAAGCGAACGAGATTGTCATAGATAGTAGAACGTTTCCCCAAGCGCACGAGGTTACTTAACACCTTTTGCACGCCTAGAGTATGCCGAGTATGCCAAAACAGCGCGTGAGTGAGATGAAGGCCTGCAGAGACGCGATGCTTACGCGTGAGGTAGGTCGGAGTCGACATCGTCGGCAAACGTTGGGAAGAGCGGCAACGGTTGTAGGGCAGCACTGTCAAGAGAAAGAGAGAGAGGGGAGAACCTGGGGGCAGATTCGGATGAACTCAGAAGGCGCGCCATGTCGAGTATTTGTCGTAGTCGGAATCGAGACTGTAGGACAAAGGGGACGAGGTGGTATTGAAGACTTGCAGGTGACAGGAAATCCCTTGTCACGCACGGTTGAGGTATACTCATCGCTCTACAATAAACTCAGTGGTACTTTCCTCTTTTGGTCGGCTGATTGCGGTATATGGGCTGAATCGGAGTAAATCTAGCCATTGATTCGCCAGCGTCTACTTACGATCGATGCTGAATCGACTATACGGAGTGAGACTGTGACAGAATCTGACAGAATCCGGCGTGGTCTCGAGTCTTTGGCCAGCGCTATAATCGGCTTGGGCGTCTTCAAGACATCGAGAATCCTTGCCCAGTGTAACATGTACAAATAAACCCATACATCGACTCTCCAAGTACCCTCCCGCAATCTCAGCCGCCAACTACGCTCGTAGACGTATGGCTCATCGATAACATTCAGCTAGATTGTAAGTGACGGAACGGATACTCTAGCCCGTATCTCTCAGAATGCGCTAGACGGCGACAGACCCCACCGACGTGCATGCGTGCAAAGCTCGCATCACGCCCGTCGCACCATGGCGGAAACCTCGTGTCAACGCTGCCCGGCTGTTCGCTTTCCGTAGGTCCAGCATGGTATGTCAATGACGTTCGGGATTCATCTGCAATTCGCCCTGACGACTCATGACACCCACGCTCAGGACCTCGGGAGGCGTATGTCGGAGCAAGCACCATTGCAAGCATCAAG
>MU278751.1:0-11440 GCA_022385745.1 Cubamyces sp. BRFM 1775 | reverse complement strand
GCAGTGGTGCATTAGCGCCGGATACGTGATTGCCAAACGCGTCGCCAAAGCTCACGCTTTGCAGAAGGCCTCCCCCTCTACTCAATGATCATCTGTACATTTCGTTGCTCAACATATCGGGGTGCACATTATGAGGCTCACTGAGACGGAAAACCTGTCTATGAACTTTTTATTTGGGCGCCGAGGGCGAATGACGAGAGATCTGACCTGATGTCCGTGTCACGGGGGGTGTAAACATATCTCATCCGCCCCTCAGCATACACCATGCCGTCTGGCGTAATTCTAGTCATATATCCTTGAATAATCCGCGAAGAAGTACCTATATACCAATTCTTGGGTTTGTCAAGGCCGTGGATGAGGGGCTAGGGTAGTTCTGCAAAAAAGTCACGCTTTTGCAGAACCCCCCACATGATAGTATGTTCTTTCTCCCAAGCTATCGCTTCGGGGCTATAATCACCCTTGAACAAACCGGGTGCGTCGAAGGAACAAACGCTCGTAATGTAACGGTGAGATTAATGCGCGCCGCTCCCACGACGCGCTCCTTCCTCACGGTCAGGGTCTCGGGGCACCATTCGGATGTTTGAACAACACTCGGTACGGGATCTGTGAAAGTTGAACGTTGACCAGTCGTGTGAAAGACGACGTTGTCTGGTCGTCAACTGTTGGCGAGTTGGTCACCTGCCTCGCCTGTGTCAACTGTTTGTCACCCGGCACAACACTGGCGTGAACGGTGTCTATGTGTCCGGTCAGGACTGGATGCTGGCGGTTGACACGGTTGGGACGGTAGGGACAGTTCCAGTTCTCGAAAACCGTTCTTCATTCCTACATAATAACTGGTCATATTTCTCTGTTCAGCTACGGATCGCACATTTTCTACATTGAAGGATCTGTTGAAACATCTTCCAATTGCAGGGTCATATACTTCTACAGTCGTGTCGTCAAGGAAAGCGTGTAGAGCGGGTCATTCGAAGGGTCGACGGGTGAGACAAGCTAGGCGAATCGAATGAGAGGCGAAGAGTCTGGAGAAGATGATGGATACGTTGACAATGGAAGTCTGACCAAGTGTAGATCTGTGTAGATGCGACGCAAACACAAACCGAGGCGGACGCCTACGATCTAAATACAAACTGAGTTCGGAACCTCGGAGTTCAAAGTGTGCCGCCCGCGAGATGACATGTATTACTATGACGAAGTACTACTTCGGAGTACTGGCGACTGCCAGCGTGATTTTGCAACAAAGAGCACTGGTATCAGGGGGAGTGCGGCCCTCGCATCGCATACCGCATTTCTCGCACACGAGTGAGCCATGAAATAGAGTGGAATCTACTGATACAGTATGTCACGACCCAGAGACATCTGGGAGGGCTGGATTATGTTGAATACCCGACGTCGCTATTTTACCTCTAAGTCCCGCCTCCCGTCTCGCAAGCCAAACCGGGGCACCCTCTCAACCATATGATACAAAGCCAGAACCCCATCCTCTCAGCACACACCTTCCAATCGTCTACTCGTCCTCCTCGATGCCCGCTGGTCGCGTGAGCGTCGAGACGTCGACGCCCTACGAAGTGCCCAGTGCAGCATGGCTCCACAATTGCCATAGTCGAGAATTATGAACCCGATTCTGGCGAAGTCGACGGCTACACTAAATCTCGACGGATTCCAGATTCCGTTGTGATGGTCCAATGGAATGATGGGAAACGTGCAAAGGGCGATCCCGTTTTGCTTGTGGAGAACAAGGCACATGCCACTCCCATAGATGCCCCGTTAAATTCAGTCGCAGCGGCTATAGCATCCGCTCTCTCAAGCCAATGCCCGTGCCAACCCATGCATGCCATCGGCGGCTGGCGTTACCCAAAAGAGACTGGGATGAAGGACATGATTTCGCTCGCCTGCGCAGGAGAGTATGCATACTATAAAGAGTACCAGGAGGTTGAAGTTAAGGCAATAGCCAAACACGAAGCTATGAAGAAGGCTTGGGAGAAAGAAGCCGAGGACGCTGATTACGATCCTACGCAAAGCACCCCAGCACCCCAGACTCGGGCTCACAAACGATCCACTTGGAAGGATGTGCGCGACGTCATTCTACGACGATCACGCCCCGACGTTCCTCCGGATTCTATTCAAGGACGACTACAGAAGAGATTCCCACTATACGACCAAGGAGTCCCGCAGGTTGGCAAATTGCTCAAGTTGCAGCAATGTCAAGACACGAAGGTTACCTTCCACCTCATCTTCCACCGTATCATCGAACGTACGGCGCACTCCTGACGAACAAGCATTATGGTTACAAGTATGTAGAAAACGAATAGCTACGGAAAGTGAGTAGTACAGCACAGAGAGACGAGTCGATATCGGGATAGTGTCCACAGTGTAGCTCGACAACCCTTACAACTTAGCCTTGAATTGGTCCTCCGTTACACCCTTGCCCATCGCCGCAGTCGACGACACGCCGCCGGTAACCGTCTTCATCAAGTTGTCCATGTAATCGGCGCCGCTCCACTACGTAAGAGTTAGCACATCATTTTCTCGTGCATGCGCGTAGAATCGCACCTTTTGGTGAGTCAAGACATCGCAGCCAATCTCGCGCTCGCGGCGCTGGATGAGCTCCACGTAGGCCTTCATACCCTCGGTTGCGAACGCACGCGCGAACAGGTCGCTGATGTACGCGTTCGAGTGAAGGCCGGCAAGCTAGGAAACGCGGATCAGCACGCGTACAGTGATACTGCTGAGTCGAGGCATAGACTCACTGTGATGAACTGCCAGACGAAGCCGAGCTTGCCCAGCTCCCAGACGTACGCCTTCATATCATCCGTGTTGAGACCCGCCGCCTCCCAGTTGAACGACGGACTGAGGTTGTACGCGAGCCACTGCTTGGGGTACACCGCATGCACGCCCTCCGCGAACTCCCTCGCCTGCGCAAGGATCGGCTTCTTGGTCTCCATCCAGAGCAGGTCTGAGTATGGCGCGAACGCGATGGCGCGGTTGACCGCGCACTGCGTGCCACCCTGGTAGCGGTAGTAGCCCTCGCGCGTGCGCGGCGCGTCCCAGTCCCAGAACGGCACCTGCTTGAGGCCGAACTCCTTCTGCGCGATCACGACCGCGTCCGGGTATGACACATGCGCGACGCGCTCGGTGAAGCGCTGAATGGACTGTGAGGACGCGCCTTGTGCACGGAGCGCGTTGGCAAGCGTGGTGGAGAAGAGCTGGATGTTAGCGGCAGCCATCCACTGCTCTTCGACAGCCTCGAGCGCGTCGCCGGTCTTGCCCGCCTTCTCGGCCTCGACGAGTTCGACGACGAGTGGGCGCAGGTTGGGGTTCGTCGACCCAAGGATGAAGGGATGGTCCCGCTCGTCGACATTCGTAGTAATGAGCGTCGCGGCCTCTGAGTCTGTACGGGCAATGACGAGGTTGCTGACGCCCATGATGTCAAACTGGAGGCGGATAGCGACCAGCCGGTTGATGTGCTCCTGGATAGGCACGAGCACCTTGCCTGCCATGTGTCCGCACTTCTTCGTCCCTGGCGCCTGGTCTTCAATGTGAATACCCGCAGCGCCCTTCTCAACGAACATCTTCGCGAGCTTCATGGTTGCAGTAAGACCGCCATGACCGGTGTCGGCGTCTGCGATGATCGGTCGGAGGTAGTCGATGACAGGAGTCTCGGCGAGCTCCTTCTCCGACATGCGTGAACGCTGTTCTCGCTGTTTGCGGTCGTGGAAAAGCTGAGCCATGAAGAGGTGCTCGACCTTGTTGGGCACGGTATTTGAGGGGTAGTCTACCGCGGCTGTCAGGACCGACGCCAGAGACAGAGGAAACTGATCATACCTGCAAGGTCCGGACCAGGCTCGTTTGTGCTCGAGGCAGTACTCGATGATTGCCAGCCAGAAACATACACGGTCTCGAGGTACTTCGCCATTTGTGTGATTTGTACGGGGTCGAGCCTGCAGTCAAACAGTTTACTTCGCGGTTCACGCGCATATATTCACGTTGATACTCACGCGCCATACGTGTGCGAAGGTGTGCCATTCTTGAAGCGTTCTGAGAGGATGCTCCACAGCTTCTTCGCCTGTACATCTGAGGGGTAGGAGATAGGGAGCGTGCCGCGCTTGGACACGACCTGGGCTGCGGTATATGGTCGCTTCGTCTTCCAGAAGCGAGGGTCCTGCAGAGGATACGCGAGGTCAGGACGGTGTTCAGGGGCGAACGCATGAAACGGACCTTCCACCACCGTTCGACCTCGGCGACTTCGGCCTGGAAAGCAGCGCGCTCGTTGGACATGGCTATGGAGATAAGAGTGAAGACGGTGAGTCGGAGGTGGTGGTAGAGAGAGGAGAGAGGAAAGGGAGGGGATGCGGGGGCGCGGAAATGGACCGCAAGGGCTGCATTTGAATGTTCTGCGATCGCCTGAACGCGTCAAGTCGAGTCCCAAGAGCCCAAGCCGAGCCATGTGATTGGGCCCCTCACCTCCCCGGCGCTAGCCGATGTGGGGCCCCGCATAGGCGCTCGGTGCACCGTCCCCCGCCTCCGCAGCGTCCGCCTCATTTCCTTCGGCCGACACAGCCCGAGCGGCCTTCGACGCGCAACCAAGCCACGGACATCAGACACCCATGGGAGTCGCAGTGGACTTTGAGGATCGACTCACCGGGCGTACGCACTAACGCCCCTCCCGGTGAGCGCGGCCCCGGGGGAGCTAGCCTTACCTGCGCCGTGAGCGTGACCTAGGGCCGCGTTTCGGAGTTTGCACGGCTTTGCCTCTGACGTCTGCATGCAATCCCTTCGCGACCATGTGTGCTGCACAATGGCCTCAAGAGCGAACCAGAAGGTGATTTCTCGACTCCCAAACCGATCGTATTGCACCTCCGTATGCCTACCGCCGGTTACCGTCGTACACGAGTCCAGCTAGACCGTACCGAACGAAGAACGCCATCAAGCTCCCGCAAACCTACGGACAGAAAAGGGGTAGAAGCAGACGGTCAGCATTCCCGTTGCAATTCCTTGTATGATTGCAGCCCAGCCCATTCTCTCGCGTACGCAAGGAACACCGAGTGTGGGCGCGTACGCGACGAAACCAGACGCGAGAGAACAGATTCCGGCTCACCTGAGTCGCAATCAACACCCGCGTGAGGCTGTCCTCCCTCATCGGCCCGAGCCGGAGCAGAAACACGTTCAAGATGGTCAAGTTCGTCGTCTGTGAAATCTCGCCCGTCCGTTCATCCACTGTGAGCTCCACGAGTCCAAGAGCGGAAAACACACGGAGCACAAGAGAAGCGAGCTTAGAAGGGCGCTTCTCTTTGAACTCCGCGCGCGAAGGGTACAAGAGTTGCGTCTCTGGATCGTATCTGCATGCGGGGCCCCGTTAGCATCTTTCGGAAAGAGAACCCCGTGGGGATGAATGGGCCTTTCTAGCCATGTAATTGGGTACGTACCCCGGAACGCGGTGTCGCGGACACGGAACGAGCCCAAATAACTGGGGGCATGAGAGGACGAAATTGAAGATTTGGGGGAGGAAGAATAGGAGGAGCGTCTTTGAGTAGTGGGCCTGGATGCCCACGACGGCGAACGCCATGCCAGCGACATAACACAGGGTGTCTCCGGGGAACGCCCTTGCAGGATACCTGGTGTGCGGGACGTTTCGTGAGTGGGCCCCGTAGTACCCAGGAACAAGAACACGCACCAATTGTGGTACATGAATCCAAGGCACACTCCCAGAAGCGGCAGCATGAAGTACAGGCTGAACAGGTGCCGTTCGACAAGAATCCTGCTACCGTAAGCCATTCCGGCACTCCAAACGCCTCCCACTTTGACTCCTTCTGTGACATGCAATGGTAGCGGTATCCTAAAGCCAAATGCCCACGGAAGGAAGAGCAGGTCGTTGAGGATGACCGAGACCGCGATCACCACCGCTTGAGATACTTCTGAGCCGTTGATGCCGGCTAGGATGTTGATGCTGTTCGTACAGAACGTGGAAAGCAGCGACATGTATACATAGTACAGGGGACCTGGCAATGAAAGCGAGTTGTGAGCGCCCTGGCTGGACGAAAGACCGAGCTGCACGGAGAATCATGGACATGCTGTAGTTGGCGGGCATTCGGTGTTCCCGCGTTCGCCATGCGCACATGTTACGTCCAATCTCCAAATCATAGATGGACTCACCGAGGTTGACCAGGGTTCCTAAGAGCCATCGAAGAGGGATAGGAACCACTACGTCCGTAGCTCCGCGCTCGGAGTAGTAGACAATTAATAGCGGGATAGATGCTATGATTGGGATGGGTAACTTGTGCCTCCACCGGATGTCGAAGACGTCGTCCAGGAAGCCAAGCATAGTCGCCATTAAGAGAGACAGGAGCGAGGAGAGGTACACCGCTAGCTTGCGAAAGCCGGCTTCATCGATCAGTCAGGAAGGGTCAAACAATCGTAGAGATACTCACTTGGTGGTGAGGGAACTCGTTCACGACGAGTCCTTCGCGTGCTCTCCGCGCGGTGTCATGGTGATTCGTGATAGACTCTGAGAAGGCGTATGGAATAAATAGGATGAGGAGTAGGATGTAGAGGGACGCGCAGACGAGTCCTTGACTCTCTGGTCTGTCATAATGACACCATTAAGGGACAGCAAAAGGATCACCGCTGAGTATGCTCACATTGGGGTATCATACGTTTTGAGCAAATCCCTGCCCTTCAGGTTTGCTCGAATGAACGTCGGACCTAGCGCTGGCACCAAGTATAGTGATCCCAGGAACGCGAGTATCGAGAATCCAAAAGCAGCGTAGAGGGCGGGGAGGGCCGGGGCAGGCTCGATAAGAGGCCGTACAAGGAACCACGCAGCAGTCGGAGCCAAGGTGAATATAAGGGCCTTCGGAAGCGGGCGCGGGCGCAAGGCCTGGTCCTGTGCCATCGTGAAGCTACTAGCGTGGACCACTTGCCTCCGTGATCAATGTTGTGAGGTTCAGTACTCAAGGATGAGAATAACGGTCAGACGGGAGACGAAGATGCTAGCATTGCAGAAGAAGGGGCTGAGAGTGACGAGGCGCGACATGGCTGGGGACGTGTCGAGCGGTAAAACGCGCCCCACGTGGCCCGTCTACACAGCGCGCCGCGCGGTCACGCCTGGTCACGCCCGTCTTGCCAGCACCACGATTTGGCCTCGTGCGTCTGCCACTTGTACGTGTCCCTCGTCCACCGGCCGTCGTACATAGCACGCTCAGTGACCTCTACACGTCCTGGCCATTGGAAGATACAACCCTACTAGCCATTCATCCAGTGAAGCGGTAGATCGACATCCGGTTTCATGCAGGGAACTTCAGATGCCCAGCCGGCTGGGCCTCAAGACCTCGTCATCGAAGTTGTGCGCCTTCGCCGCGACAATGCTGCCCTCGGGGACTTGAATGCTGCGCTCAAAGACGAAATTAGAGCTCTTCAATATGCAAACATTGCGCTTAAAACGCTAGCGGTTTCCCTCTGGGAATCCGCCGAACTCCAGCCATGCGCTAGTGGACCGGTGACCGTAGCAGTCAGTGACCATTTAGCTGATGTCAGGCAAAACACTTACGGTCTCGTCTACATGCTCAGGTGCGATATCCGGCTGGTATAGTCAAATTTCCGCAAGAGCTGCTGCTTCGTATCTTCCTTGCGATCATACCCCCTACCGACTCTTACGACCCGTCTGTTGGAGCTGGACCATGGGCCCCTTGGATATCCTCCGTTGCTACTCGCAAGGCCCTGACTTTGGTTTGTAAACAGTGGTATCGCCCTGCCTCCGAAGCACTCTACCATGATATCGTCTTGCGAAGAATGGGACAAGCCGCCGCGCTTGCCCGCACCCTTCGTTCCGCCCGCGTCATCTACGGATCTGATCCGAGCAAGTACATCAAGCGCATATGCATGCCGAAATGTCTCGTCCTTGGTCCTTTCTTGAAAGTCTTTCGTCAAGAGCTTGCGTTCATCCTGGAGCACTGTTCCAACCTTGCCACGTTTGAATACTATCCCCATCCGGAATTCCCCATCGTCAGCAATCCTTCGGGAATCAGCCCTTTCATGCTCGTCAACCCGGTTGTGCTTGAGTCCGCTGGAGAACACGCCCTCGGTACAGCTTTATTAAAGCGCTGCGCATCCGGTATTCGACGAGTAGCGCTTTCCGAAGCGTTACAGCCGGAGCATCTCCGATACATTCATAGGTGCATGCACGGAAGCCGCCTGGACACCCTTATCCTAGGACCTGTGTCCTCGTCCGACGACCTAGCTGGCACTCTGGAGCCCCTCGACGTTCTACTTCTCCCCTACCTCCGACGTCTCGATATACACGGGGACAATGTATCGTTCCTCGATTGGATCCGCATGTCGTGGCAGTTACCTGCGCTAAAGCACCTCACGGTGTCCTCCTGCACAGACGTCCCAGAGAGTTTTCTCGGAGCTGTCGGCGTCAACCTCACATATCTGCACATTGTTCCAGGGTCGAAGTGGCGCGGAGAAAAGGCGAGCAACACCCTCGGTCGCCTGTCTGACCTCTGTCCACGTCTTGAGCACCTTGTCCTCCCTACTGTCCCCGTACTCAACCTGACATGCGTCATCGACTCGCCCACGCTCCTCTACCTCGACCTGTGGGGGCCCATCCAGAATCGGCGCGTCGTGGAGCTCATGTGCGAGATGGGGCACATCTGCAAGCTACCCAAGCTGCGCACGGTCCGCGTGCTCCCGAGGAACGTGCGGAGCGATGCGTACCCTCTGCTGCCTCTGCTCTGTGACCCCGTCGAGATATCCGGAGATGAGACGCGCTTCATGACCGTTCTGGGCGTCCCGCTCCTCCAGACGTCGTGGGCGGTGCTATTGGACGTTCACGTTTACTCCTCGGACGACTCAGCGGAAGCCGCGACAGATTCTGACGATGAGTATGTAGAACCTATCAGGGGCGTCCAAGATGCAGGCATGGCATCAGTGCCGGAGCCGGAGGCAGTGGCATCCGGAGTCGAGCAAAGCTCAACACTTCACCCCTCTGATAATGCAGAGGAGGATGAGGGCGATGAGGACGACGGAGACGGAGATACCGAGACGGAAGAGGAGAACGATACAAGTTCAATCGAGGAAGACAGCGACGAAGATTGCGACCGTGAGACACTTTTGGATAGGTTTGCACGGGGTCAAGTCGGCGGTTATACACTGCAAGACACGAATCCAAGGGGTTCTATATAATGTTGATATCTTCGATGTCTACCATCGTAGTTCTAGCATTGACGAAGTATAGCTTAGTGCGTTTGAGACGCCGCTATCTACAAACACATGGAAGAGCATCAATGCGAGATAGATACCTCCATATACTGACCCTCGATACCATACATCGCCAAGGAATCATCGTCACCAACGTCTATCGAGATCGTGCCCCAGCATGACCCCATATGTCGCACCCCTTCATACAGCCTCTTCTTATAAGGTTTGGGGGTCGAAACACCTCCGCAGTTACAAGCGTACGACGTCAGCACATCGAGCCCATGGCTCGAGTAACACTCGCATTCGGTGATTTCATGGCAGTTGTCGATCCTGCGGACGATTCCTTCAGCTGCGGATGCACGCATGATGCGGTTGCGGTACTCACGGGAGCCCAACGGCATGCAGCTGCGCCTTGAACTGCTGGAGGCGAAGCTTCGCTCCGATCTTGGGTTGCGCGACGACCGCATAGCCGCCTTTGAAGTGTAGCACATCCTTGCTCCCTTGCTTCAACTTCTCGTTATGGGCAAGCACCGCCTGACGCAGCGCATCGAAGAACTCATCTGCTGTTGTGTACGCAGCCCCTCCCTCTTCTTGTAGTTTCTTGATGCGGTGATGTCGGAGGTCCGTTACAGCTGCGGAGCCCGATCCAGCTGCCTCTTGAACGCGGTGCTCTTGTAGTACACCATCGAACCAGCGACGGAACTGCTTCGCGCGCATTTGTTTGGAAACGCGCGTGCGGTGCGGCTTCGCGGGAGGAGCTGGCTTAGGGCGAGCGTCCAAGCTCTCGCCACCCTGGGCGCCAGAGGAAGCCCCGGTGTCGGTCGCAGGCTTGGGGGTCGCCTTAGATGGAAGTGGAACTGTCGATTTCGGCATCGAAGAGGTGAGGGTGAAATAACGAGACTGACTGCTTGAGGAGGCAGAAGTCGAACTCCCGTGCAATGGCTTCTCGGAGATAGCTCGTACGCCAGCTTGCGCAACAGAGGAAGGACCAGCGTTACCTGGCACGGCGGGTATAGTTGAAACGCGAAGGCCGAGGGCGACAGGCCGCTTCATGGGTGGGGAACCGCGACATGCATCACAGGTCCATTCACGTCGGAGACGCGGGTCCTCTGGCTTGCATACGACCGTTTTGGAACAACGTGAACATTCCAGATCGCCACGCGGGCGTGATCGAGCCGAGGGCGAGGAGGGCGTCATGTCTTCGTCGTCTTCGATGCTGGAGTCTCGCACCTCGGGGGCGGCAGTCGTGAGGGTCGCTCGTGCGCGAGGGGCCGGGAGACTTTTGGGGGTTGGAACAATCCATTGGCGCCACGAGGAAATTGGTCGTGGGCTAGAAGAAGGTCCAGCTGCTGGTATATTTGACGCAGTAGTCGCAGTGGAGATTCGCGGTGCTTTCGCTGGCTTCCTACCCTTCTCATGCGACCTGTCCTGTGAATCGACCTCTGTTTCACGGGAACGCTTCAGCGACGCCACGGGTATCTGATGAAGGTATGATTGGATCTTCGCGCGGGATTCATTCGTCGGCAATACACCTAAACGTGCAGAATGCGATATTGGTGTCGTGTGACAATTGCAATGGCTCGAAATGTTGAGCTTACCTCGAGACGAATGAGCTGTGGACATTGACGGTAGGTTAGCTCCGTTCTGCTGCGTGAAGGCAGGCTTGTTCAACGGATTTGACGGCGGTGCAACAAGTTTAGCGCCGCGGGAAGACGTTGCACTCGGCTGAGCACTGGATGCCCGAGGTACGGACGTTGGACTGGAGTAGTCCTTGTACTCGTGAGTTGCCTCTGTGCTGCCCTTGTGCTTGAGCATCGCATGTCGGCGCACAGCCGAGGCGTTTTGGTGCCTGTACTCTCCACACGGACAGACCATCTCTTTGGTCAGGATGTCCCGGAGAATCGTTACTTGATAGGCTGTTATTACTAGGGTTCGGTGAATTAATCGGGATTAATATACATGGTATATAAAACGTGTTAATAACGTGTTAATAACGTGTAACTTACAAGGGGTCCGAGGGCAGCCACTTTTGCCGTGTTAGAAATGTAAGAAAAGAGTGAGTGCACGGGGAGGGTTCGAACCTATGGCGTCACTGGATGCGAGCCTTGCGGGGCTGACATTTTGAGTTTGTGAAGTTCGGAGTTTGAAGAACTCAATTTGTCGCTCGTCCTTCGCGCGATCGACCAAGCTGTCGAGACTCAGCACGACGACATTGTCGCAGTATTGACGGTTTACCAGGACATTC
>MU278749.1:0-11847 GCA_022385745.1 Cubamyces sp. BRFM 1775 | reverse complement strand
CGTCAACACGAGGTGTCAGCATGACCTCCGAATGAGTCTGCAGGCCGGAGGCGTGTCGGGCCTCGGCGGTACGCAATGTCAAGCGCGACGCGACATTGACAAGACCGAGGTGTTGTCTATGCAAAGGAACGCGTGGAACGTCAGTATGGACACCTTTGAGGCCATGTAGAATACCAACTCTGTTCGTTAGAAAAACCTCCGGCTAGAGGAGGTTCAGAACGCGCCAAGGTTCATCGGAGAAGCGTGTCTAGGTAGAAGCGCCGGTCGCCAGAGTATCGTTCGCAGAAGGCCGGCGGGGTTTGAATGCGATTAAACGCGAAAGGCTCATCACGCGTGACGCTATTCTCCCTCAAGATTGGTGGGATTGGGCAATCGCGTTATGTCCAAGAGTCAATCGTGACGCATTTCCGTGGTTTCTATCGGCATGCACCAGATTTTTTCTGAGAGATTTCCAGTTGTTGGTCCGCTGACCCTAACCTGACATGAGCCATTGCCGTGTAACTCGCCGGGCCAACTCCATCACTTCTCTCCGCACCTCCTGCCCAGATACTGCAGCATTGCGTTCTTTGTTCTTCCTCGCAACTGAACCTCGGGCACCCCTCCTCATATACGATGTCGTCTCCTCCATGCTCTCTGAAGCTACCGTCGCCACCTCGGCGCCTTTCTCCGCCCCTCCAGCTCATCCCCTGCACCGTATCCATCGTCTGGCATGCCACCTCAGGCCTCGTCTAGAGCCCTTGACTGTAGCATGAGCACACGTACGTATTCCATACATCCGCCCTCCGCCCTCAACTGAACTGAAACCTCCTTTGAATAGGCCTGCTTCTAGTTCTGCAGCAGCTGGTGAAGAGTAACCGACTTGAGGTCGGGTACTCGGAGCTGATTCACCTGGGTATGGACCCCTTCACCTAACCGTTTCATGGACACTCATCTCGCGCAGTCCGGCCGATATCGTTGAGAAGTTCCAAGGACAAGAAATCACCGTTTCGCGAATCCTTTCGAGTCGCGATCTCGCTCGAGGTCCGTATTTTCCCACATCGCCTCCTAGTACCCCCTTATGCCGTTGATTAGTATGTGGAAAGCCGTATCGACCTTGATACAACACGCGCTCCCGCCCGTCTCCGCATCACATCGTTGGGAGCTACCTTGTGCGCGCATTGTGATCATCCCCCGGCATCATACTGATACCTCCTAGCTATTCCGCGTTCACCGGCACCCTCGGGACCAAACGGGCGCGCCGTCACCGCGTAGACGGGCCTCTTCGTGATCCAGTGAGTGTTCAATCCCCACACCACGCACACGCCTTGAACATATATACGACAAGGTCGTCCAGGACTATGTTGTTCTCAGCACGACGGTGAAATCCATCCAAGAGAAACTTGCTGACGACAACAATATGCGTGCAGAGGCTCTGCCTGCGGATCGACTTCCTCAGATGGTGAGTCAAGGTCATACAGCGTCTTGCTATACCGACGTCAACCACAATCCCTTCGTAGATCCGCTCATACTTCGACCGTGAGCTGTTTCTAAGGGACGAGGTACGTTTTGCTGAGCCATGCTGCTACTCAACGCCGCGCTCATCGGGTTCATAGAATGCAGAACTCGGGAATCACATCCTCACCCTCAGTTGGGAGATCGACGCACTGCGCAGGCAGCGTGCTGGTTGACAGTGTTAGGATAACATCCGTGCCATCTTCCTCGTCGTGTGCGTTCAAGTGTTGTATAGTATCGTGTCCCCAGTTAATATGAGTGTGATGATCTCGTTCTCACTGTTGCTGTCACGCGGTATCGCATTAAGCCAATAATTAATCAAGAACATGCTGATGCCCACACAAGCCGGAACTGGAGGATATTTGTATCGTGCCTCGCTCGATGCCGCCTGTAGACATTTCTTTGACGCCCACTCAACGGTGAACATGGGCGCAGGACTCTCCGTACTCGAGCTGTCAAGTACGACTGTGTATTTGTAGATAACATAATGGACGAATGGGCCCCTGGGATACCCCTAAGTGCGAGTCTAGGCATTGACCAAATACAGGCGAAGAGCAGAAAGCTGCGGATTCTCGCCAGTACCGATTCGGAAACAATTCGCACGCCTCGTGGTCATGTATACAGTATAGGTAGTTTTGCCCTGGAACGCCTTCGTCTGCGACCTGACGGTCGGAGCCAACGCCGCCCTGTTGTCCTGGTATCCCGTCTCATTCCCTGTGAGATACGACAAGAACTATCATTGATGGCCAACGGCGGCGCCCACGAAACACAAGTGCCGTGGTACGTCTTATACGAGCCTCAAAGAGCGCTGGTTTACTTGCCTGGGTAATTCTGATCGCAATCGATCCTGACAGGTCTATCCCGTTCGATTGCGTCAGTCCCGATGGGCGGGTTATAACACTGGAGGATGCAGAAAAACTAATGCATGACCGAGTCAGTAAGTGTCAATACACCTGCGTTCTACCTGCCACGAAATCGCTCATAACCGTACTTAGCTCGATCTCTCCGCGTGCAACATTGCATGAAAGAGGCTGAACGCTTCCTAGACGCATGTGAGGGCGAGAAGCTGAGGATCTCTCCGGAGACCGAAGCATGGGTGAAGGTAGCTCAAGGCTATCGCTTGGCAGCGGCCATTCACGAGTCGAACTGCGCGAGATTGGTCGAGTACATCATTCACCTCCGCTCTACGATACTTGCCTCTCAAGACATCCACAACACCAACTTGGAATTACCACCGCTTCCCGAGGAGATTGTACATTACATTGAGTACCAGAGGGTTCATGCAGGTCACTAGGTACTTCAACTTGGCCTCGTTCGTTTCAGACCCGTCGTCCCTATCGCCCCCGGAGCAGTTGCTTTCCATTTCCACTTCTCAAATCCCGCCGCTAGTATTAGAATGTTGTTCGTAGCTATCGAGTGTATGTTGGATATCGACAGTCGTATGCAGGATTTTCTATTTTCAGGTAGAATTTATCGCGAGCTAGCGCGACCAGGTTCATGACCCATGCCATGATTCGATCGGATTCAACTCCGACTGGGCTTGAGTACACGTGTCACGGTGTCACAGTGTCGCTCTTGCCTGAGGCTGGCGTGCGCTCCGTGCTATCGCCTTTCTCCCCACCTTGGATCCGCTGCACTCATCCCGCATATTTCTTCTCTGATGCCTAATTTTCTTGTTTCTGCATATCTCCATGTCGGGACCCTGGTTGGCCATAGTGACACCATCAATTGTCTTGCTTATTCCCCCAATGGAACATACCTTGCAAGTGGGGGAGACGACTTCGTCCTAATCATATGGAACGCTCTACAAGGACGTTTGCTCTACAGGCTGGTCTTCGGAAGCGCCGTCGATGCTGTCATATGGCACCCAGTTCATCCAGACACTGTGATAGTTGGTTGTGCAGATGGCACCTTGCAGCAAGTTCGCAATTTTTCTGTTGTGAGTTCCCTCATTTCCGGCCTGTGTATACATATTACAAATCGATGACGATCCTCAGATGCAAAGCGAACAGCATGACATTCATTTGGGAGCGAGGAATACAGTGCATTGCTTGACTTACGAGGCAACGTCGGGCCGACTCGCAATCGGGATGGGTGAAGAGGTTCATGTCACGAGGGAACGGATGCCCAGTTAGGTCGAATTTATCTCTGCCTCGCTAATGCTGATTGCGGCGCACCTTCAGATCAGTATGTTGGTGATACAGTCTTACCCCCGCCTCCAGAGTCTCCAGATATGGACAAGCTGCCGGACTCGGAGCGGCGCCTACGCCCGGTCGCACTCCAGTTCCACGATGAAGGGGCGGCCCTCATCGTAGCGTACCTCGCCCATGGCATCAGGTGAGCCAAGGGTGATCACAATGTGCCTCGCTCACACGATTTGCAACAGCTGCTGGGACACGTCAACTACGGAGCAGCGTTGGCATATTCCCATGCCTTCTGCGAAGCCGAACATGTCGGTGTTGTGTAGTCTCATTTCCTCCCTATTCTATCTGACGCTTCACTCTAGCGGCGGCGCAGCCATTAGTCCAGATGGTCGTAACATCGCAGTCTATAATTTGGTCGATGGGCTAGACATTTACGGTCTAGTCGCGCAAAAGAGACCGAAGGCGAAGTTGACTTGCAAATTAGAGTCCTCGATGCAGACGAGGCATCGCCTTCAAGTCGCATATATCCACAGGGGTCGTGGCATTGTGTGCGGGACGACAGATGGGAGGATTTGCATCTGGGAGTCTGCTACGGGCGAACTGAACCAGCAGCTCCCTCATGATGGTAAGTTCTACGCGTATCTGAGCTTTTGGAACGATCTCAATGGATTGACCGATCAGGAGATGTCATTCAAGCCGTCGCGGTGCGTATATATCTTGTAGTGTCGCCACTCAAATCGTTGAATCGCCCTTAGGCTACCATTCACAACAGGATGAGCTACATAGCGGCGGGATCTACCGAGCGCGGTCAGAAAACTTACATCAAGCTGTGGCGTGCAAAGATTAGTGAGAGCTGCTTGTGAACTGTCATCGATCTGAACATATTCTGACCCGGAGATGTAGCTGACGAGAAGCAACCTGCTGACTTGGGCGAAACAGTTGTGGATCTAATGCAAGCCGTCGCTGTAAGTCTCTCGTTTTAGGGACGCTACAGCCGCTCAATCCACGACAGCGTTCGAATGAGTTGTCGCGACCGGAAAAGCTCGTGTTCATCATCAGCTCCGCTGCGCTTTCTCTTGTGGCGTGTATCGTACTAGTGTGGGTATGCTTTCAAGTGCCCTGGGTGTCGGTGTGGGACGTCGTCAAGCACGCTGTGAGCAAACCTTGATTTATTGTTTCTCGTCTGATGTTCACCACCTCTCCACTATATAGTTCCGCGGCTCGCTCTCCTTCCTGCATGCATCTGTTGACGACGGCAGCGATTGGCTTCACGCGAGAGCGCTCGACTCGTTTGCGGTCGTACGCAGCGTCGCGTCACTCACGAAGATGCTGCTGCGCCAAGCTCTACGTGAGCTCTTCCTGTCTCTGTTCCCCGAGCTGGCGGAAGGTATTCACACCACTGCAACCGAGATCACCCCCGCACCGGTTACCCCCGCCCCAGTTTGCGCTGCGCATGCAACAAGCTCATCGTGCACAGTTTCGTCCCCATTCATGTGACTCCAAGGTCAGGTTCAAGGGGAGACGCCTGCAGGATGACGTCTTCGCCTTTTCTGCTACGACACTCCGATATGACTTGTTGTACTACTGGCATGTTCTGAGCGCGAGTCTCTAGATACCCAATTCGCGACCCTTCCCTGTACATGAACCCTGTTAGCAACTCTAACCTGTGCAAAGTGCAAACCCCGGTAAGTCCCTGCTGTATGGCGCCCACACGAGGCTGCATCGTGTCCCGAATCGTGTCCCGAGTGGCACAAGTCCTTTTAAACAGAATTCGGCTCGTCGCATCGCGCCCCTCTCTTAGTCCCTTCAAGTTCACTCTGCGAACAGTTGTCAACCTCTTAGCTTCCCTCGACGCGAAGATGGCATCGAACGAATCCAGCAACAGTATCAACAACCCTTCAAACAACCCTCTGCTCAGTAAGTAGGCTCGCAGCAACGCTACGATTGAGTGGCTCAACGTTCGCGATAGCCTCCCTACTTACTCAAGACCGGTTCTTGGGGCAAGCCAACCAATCCTCCACTACTCCTCCGGGGACTCCTTCAGGTATCTCCTCACCCCTAGCGTCCGCTACTCTCTTAGATTGACACTCGTATTTAGGCCCGCTGGGATCAGTCCAGAACACCAGTCGCGACAACAGTGAGTTGCGGGTATGTAAAGTATAGAGCGTGTAGTTGATCCCAAGGCACAGCACAGAACGCCTTGCATGGGCAACTGCAGCGTTTCGTAGCCCCTGAGAGGTCTGCCGTCCCTCTGCATTACTACTACGCCATTTGTTGATCAACGTAACGTCTAGTGCGCTCTCCGTATCCAAGAGGCGACCTCTCCCTTCTTCAGACTCAGAGGACGACCACGGCAAAGATGTGCCCACCGTATTCAAGCGAATTAAAACCCGTGCTCGCGACGACCCCTCCCAGGAACCTTCCGCTCTTGGATCAGCCCCCTTTATCCCCATGCCTTCTGGGCTGTTCGTCTTCGACACGCGTCACTTTTATCCGAACCTGGGGTCTGGGCTCGGCTCGTCTGCGGCACCTACCGCTGGTGCGAACGATGGCGAGGGGACTCGCACTAGAGCCGTTGCTGAAGCGAGTCAGGGACAAGCTCGTCTCGACAGAGGCGCTGCTGACGCCCCCTCGGTGAACCAAGCCGGCCCCAGTCAGATACGTAGGGCGACTACACCCAGGCGTGTTCCAGCTCCGTCTTCTGGACCAAACGCTGAAGAAGAAGACGAAATCATCCGCGAGTTCTTGGCCAATGACGGGGATGATGAATCTCATGCCGATGGCAAAGACGACGGCGAAGACCAAGACAACGATGAAGACGAAGACGGCGACGGAGCTCCGTCTGGCAGAAAGGGGAAGGGTCCCGCACGAGCTGGACAGGGGAAGGGTCCTGCAACGACCAGGCGTCGTAGCCCTTCGAATCGAAACGCTGATGTTCGCGCCCAGCCCGAGACCACGGTAAGTTTCGTTCAGATATCTTGCGCGACTTTCCCTCATCTTCCTTCGCCGCAGACATTCGCGACCCAGTCTGAAGTCTCTCACATCCGCAGAGATCTACACCAGATGAATCATAACATATCGCGCCTCGTAAACCTAGTAGATCAACAGACACAATTCTTCTCGACGCTGAACGCTCGGGGCTTCTTCGATCGCTCTGCTTCCGGTAGGCGGAGCCCTTCACCGAGGCGCAGCTCACCGGGCCCCGCTCCGATGGATGTTGACCCGGAGCCGTTCCTTCCTCCCGCTCGACGCTCGCGTAGGGGACGTGCCAAGGAGCCGAAGCAGAAGGGCCTCCCCGTCCAGCGCGATGAGGCTGACGTTACGCTAGCTGTATGTTGTCGCCGTCTCTCACATTTCTTAATACTGAACCTCGCCCTCCAGGATAGCGTACGTGTGCTCACCCGCAAGTTGATGAACCGCAAGGACTCGAAGGATCCTCTCCGGGCGGACATGCTGCCCGACCGGGACGAAGTCACTGACTTCAATCCCGCCAATGGCCCCTGCTGCACTGCGGCAAATTTCCGCCCGGACCTCGCATCCAAACCGAGTTCCCTGTGGAACACTTCGACTATCGAAGTGTTTGTCGAGCACTACATGTCTCAGCATCCTGCGGCGGATCAAGTGCGGGTCGAACAGCTATTCGTCGGACATCTCGGGTACTTGTGTGACAGGTGGCAAGTATCCTTGAAGGACGAGCGGACGAGGCGAGACATACAGAGGCTCGCAAACAGGGCTGAGAGGCAGCGCAACGTAAGTGTAGCCCGCATAACTAGCGTGAACTGTCTCTCATATACTCGTCCGCAGCTTTATCATAGGCGCTTGATGATCGCCCATACATACGCTCCGCTGCGCCGTCACATCCCCATGCTCATGGCTTTGGGCGTCCACGGGATGAGCTCTGACGAGTCGGACCATCGTAATGGCGCAGTACAGTATGGCGTCTTCAAGAAGGACTGGCGCAACCCTATCATTACTGGGTGGCTTCGGGTCTTTGACAGCCTCTATCGTCGTCTTCGCCTGAATGAGGCGAATCACAGCACCCCCGGCTCCCACCCACACCTCTGCTTCTACTCAGACAAGTCTTCCTCGCGCCATCCTCCCGTCAAGGGGCTTCCTCGCAATGCTTACGACCCTACGTGGCTGGATGCCTTAGTCGTTTACGACAAGAAGCAGCTCCTTATACGCGAAGTCGATTACGATTTCACTCACGATGCAGAGATGGCCACGTACGTGCTTCATCCGTAACGCTTCGATTCTTCATCTGACCTGCGACCGCTAGAATGGCTGATCAGTACAATGGCAAGCACAATCCCCTCGGGTTGTACTTCTAGCTGTCTGTTCGCAGTAGCCCACGTTGCTTGGTCACCTCGACATCTTTACGTACCGTTGTCGGCTTAGGCCGAACGCCTCCACTTCTGTGATTGTTCCCCATGAACTCGTCGAATCCTCCGAGTACTACTGTCCCTCCTTTGCTGCACCCCGTTATATTGTTGCGCTGAGTTCGCCAACACTCCACATTCCTTTTCCCGCCGATTCTTCCCTTCGTTTAGGCCTCGATGCGCGATAGTATTAGCGCTCCACGTTCAAAACCCCGTTATCATCTAATACATGACTTTGTTGCGCGATTTAATGGCTGTTAGTCTCCATTCTCGTGATTCTGGCCACTGCCCAACGAGTCCATCGATCAAATACGTCGTATATCACCCCATGAGTAGCAATCGCTGTACGATAGAAGCGTGGGCCAGCCGTTGCGCCATTGCGTCTGGTAGCCTCATGGCAGCCAGCCTCACGTGGAGGCTAGCTGAAGCGCTGGGACTACTTGAGCGCCGTTGACGGCGGGCGCTAAGACCGGGGCCATGTCTCTGCCGGGACAGGAAGCACTCTGACAACGATAGCTTTGTATCACACTTCCGACGCACCTCGAATCCCTACCTGCTTCCAATGTCCCTTTGCTTGGTGTGTCATGGTTGTCTGATGTATAAAGACAGAGGTATACACCTCGTGAACGATTCCCTCACACTGACTCCTGGTACTACCCGCTCGTCCCAGACCACCGACACGATGTTCGAACCCGACAAGCCTGTGACTATCATCATCAAGCGGACGCCGTTCCCTGCATACCTATTAGCTAGCGATGAGGGCAGACCACTCACCTCGTCATCAGTCATCCTGCGACACCGTCATCTGCGCCAACAGCAACGGGTTCTTCAAGTGTGGGTGGCGTCTCACTTGTCTTCCTTGAGGCCATTCAAAACAGGCTAATACCGTCCTTAGCATACCCGCAGGAGATACCCCTGCCGCAAAACCTACTCGAGGAGTCTCGGTACCTGTTGAGGATGACAGTTCTGTAAGTTCGGTAGCTCATGTCCGTCACGCGCGTTGCTCACGCGTTGTCCAAATGTCAGCAACCTTCTTCCGCTGGCCCTTCCGCATCGACGACCCCTGTGGACAATCCCAGCGCCGCCCCGGTTGCCGTGCCTACCCACTCTTCTCAGCGCGGACTATGTGCCCCGCTATCTACCCCTACTCATGCGAATGCTCAGGCTTCTTCGCTTAACATAGCATCTTCTGTGGAGAACACTGCAGCACAGTCTCCCTCACTCGCCGTCGATCCCCCCACTTGCGAGTCCACAGGTAAAGCCACGAAGTAAGCCTCATAATTGCTTAGAGCGGCCAGATATCTCACATCTCGACAGCAATGGCCTTCATGTTGTTCGCCATGAACGTGGGATTCGTAGCAGAGGGGAGAAGACGATCTGGTTCGCGTCTTCTAGTCGCCACCTCTTGCCTACCCCTCCGAAGCTTCCTCTTGCTCGCGTAGGTGATTTATACGTGCATTCGTGCACGGACGGTGCGAAGCAGGCTTGGATCTTCGAGAACGCTGCATGGCTCTCCATAGATCTCGGACACCCTCACCCTTACCTGAAAGGTTATCGTCTGAACTTCTGCGCCAATGGAGAGCCGTCGTGGGTGACGAAAGACACTATACGAACGTATCGAGGCCGTGCGAAGAAGAGGGATGGCAAGTCTGCAAGTGGCTCTCCCCCGGGCGATGCATGACTGAGGGTACGTCGACCAACTCGTCCTTGCATGATTGCTCAACCAACGTGCCTGCCGCTGTTAGTGCTTGATACGATTCGGGCGCCGCGGGTGCTATATTGATGTCGGTTATGTACATGGTCGCCCTTCCTGATGCTTGTATGGCAATAGTTCGCTCGCAATCTGTGTATATTGAGCGTTGAACGTCTTGCTGCCACCTTCGCATGCTAGCTTCGAACAGCGACGCAGAGTTGCACGACATGTTGTGCGAGCTATGTGGGATGATGTGGATGGTGAGACAGTGATTGATTATGCGGGTTCATGACGACGAGCATGCTGGTAACACCACGCAAGGCCACGACAGGTACTCGTACCCATGCTTCAATTCGCCATCGCCGAACTAGATACATGCCCCAGCCGTCGCTGCGTTCCGACCTCCACCAGTCTGCATCCTGAGAGCCCCTCCCCAGCCCACATCTTCTAGAGATCGTCGCATGGCACCATCCTCGTCGAATTGCAGCTCACGATGCGCGATTCTCGTTCATCAACGCCCTCTTCGCACGGTTCTCGTAGTTGAGATCGAGCTGAAGGTCGCTGTTCTTGAGGACACCGTACCTCCTTGAGGACACATACTGCAGAATGCGGTGGATTACATACCTGCAATTCCAGATTTTGGACCGTGGTGCAGAGGTCCTCAACCTAGAAGCTGTCAGATTACGTCCGCAGCGGGATCCCGAGACTTACAGCTCCGGGTAGGGCGTCGAGCCCTTCGATGTCCTGCGCGAGAGGGCGGAACTCTCGAAACGAGTCCTGGATGTCGGAAAGGATGTCGCGTAGGACAGCTGAATACTTCTGGATCTGCTCAGCGGATGCATAGCAAATGAATAATGGATCATGAAGGCAAAGATGTGGACTACATACTTGGCGGATGCTGAGGTATTTAAGGCGGGGATGATCTATGGTGTAAAGAGGCACAGCCCCCCATTCCTTGTAGCTAGGATGGCAAAGGCGGCGTCAGCGGTATAGAGACGGCATTGCAAATGATACCACTCACAAGCGAAGTCCAGAAGGGGTCATAGAGATTACATGGAGTTCGGGCGAGGTATCCAAGCGGATACGGCGAGCGCGGATCTGAGGCGTGCTCAGTACGCAGCATCCGGGGATATGGTATGACTGACCTCGCGAGCGACGGCGCCCATGATAAAACGTTTGTAGTATTGGCCGTACCGCGTGTTCGTGCCCAGGAACTGTCCACGCACTACGCAAAGCTAAGATCGGAGTGACAGCCGTTGAGTTGCAGGATGGTTACCTTCGTACACAAGACCTTCGTAGAGAATCGTGTCCTTGCCGCGTTTCGCGAGATCACTCAAGACGGATTGAACGCCTAACCCGCATTTAGTCATGGAACAAGGCGTTCAGAGAGGCCGGAGGAGCCTTACAGTCATGATAGGTAGGACGCGGCATGCCAGACGATGGATACGGTGCAGGGGATGAGCTGGAGGGGCGGAGAAAGGCGCCGAGGTGGCGACGGTAGCTTCAGAGAGCATGGAGGAGACGACATCGTATATGAGGAGGGGTGCCCGAGGTTCAGTTGCGAGGAAGAACAAAGAACGCAATGCTGCAGTATCTGGGCAGGAGGTGCGGAGAGAAGTGATGGAGTTGGCCCGGCGAGTTACACGGCAATGGCTCATGTCAGGTTAGGGTCAGCGGACCAACAACTGGAAATCTCTCAGAAAAAATCTGGTGCATGCCGATAGAAACCACGGAAATGCGTCACGATTGACTCTTGGACATAACGCGATTGCCCAATCCCACCAATCTTGAGGGAGAATAGCGTCACGCGTGATGAGCCTTTCGCGTTTAATCGCATTCAAACCCCGCCGGCCTTCTGCGAACGATACTCTGGCGACCGGCGCTTCTACCTAGACACGCTTCTCCGATGAACCTTGGCGCGTTCTGAACCTCCTCTAGCCGGAGGTTTTTCTAACGAACAGAGTTGGTATTCTACATGGCCTCAAAGGTGTCCATACTGACGTTCCACGCGTTCCTTTGCATAGACAACACCTCGGTCTTGTCAATGTCGCGTCGCGCTTGACATTGCGTACCGCCGAGGCCCGACACGCCTCCGGCCTGCAGACTCATTCGGAGGTCATGCTGACACCTCGTGTTGACG
>MU278747.1:0-12262 GCA_022385745.1 Cubamyces sp. BRFM 1775 | reverse complement strand
AGGGTTAGGGCTTCCCGGATCACCGTACTCCGAACAACCGCGTCTCCCCTGGTCTCACCTTCCCTCCTCCTCTCATCCACCTTTATATCGCTATCCATAATCCGCACTGTGCCACATTCAATACAACAGTACGTGTGGTTCCTCCGTGTACTGAATCAACCAGATGCGCTCGTAGCATGGAGAAGTAAGGAAGATAGGGGAACTGACCGTCGAAGGATGGAGCGGGTGATGGTCGATAACCGATGGCGAACCGGAGGATGCTAATGAATGCACTCCGCTTGACAGATCTCTGACCGTCTCTCCCCACTCCAAGCTCTCATCAGTCCTCTACTCGGCCCTCCTCTTCCGGCTCTGCCCATCCTCCAACGATCCGCTGCGCTCTCATCCCTATCCACCTCGTCTTGCACTTCGCTCGTCATCTCTTCTTCTGCGATGCTACTTGTCTCCACGCTTGTTCTCCTCATGCTCTGCGATGTTTCCATGCGGCTCTCCTGATATCTCTCTCTCGGATTAGCTTCAGCTTGCATCGCTGTCTTCCCGACCGCATTATCCATCACTCTTAAGCCACAAGGAAATCTCAAGTCCGAGCCTGAAAGCCTGACCCCTCTCTGCTCCTATCTTTCTATTGGAGCTCTCCCGCAAACTCTCGGCCTCACCGCCTGTATAACCTTGCTGGAATGCCTTCGATCTGTTACCCCTCTTACCACAAGCTTATCCTTGGGCTCAGTCTTCGTCCGTCGCTGTGTCGGACTACACGTATCAACGCATTACACCTGGCCCTCATTCTGACCCCATACGCGCCTTCAGATCCGGCTAAGCAAGCTCGCCGACGCGTCCCGCCCGCTCCCAAACGCGCTCTGGCATCTCTCGTGCTGCGGCGGCCCCAGGCTCTCCGCGCCTGCAGAGCCAGTGCCACGCGAAATAAAAAACCCTGCGCTCCATGTGTTGACCGACGCGGGCGGGAAGATGGCGCTGCAGCTCGATCGTATATCTGGGAAGCTCGTTGAGATTCGCGCCATCAGCCAAGACTGGGCCCAACAGGTGCGCACCCTCCCCGCATACACACAACACCAGGTCCCCACGCATATATGCGTACATACCCCCTTACCTTCTCATACCTATAGACACATTCGAGCCTGAGCTGACTCACAATGACACCTCGACCCTCACCCTTACTATACCTTCCCTTCTCCCTTAGTCTACCAGTGGCGCTTCGCCCCGAGCGGCGCGGGATACACCATCGAGACGCGCCTCGCGTCGCAGTCCCACCCGCCTCAGGCCGGCGCGGGCAGCAACAGCAACAGCGAAAGCGACGGACACCTCTACCTCACCGTAGACGGCCACGCACAGCCGGGCGCGACCGTCGTCGCGACACGTTTCCCTGTCATCTCGCGCGTCGAGTGCGGCGGGGCGGACGCGGACGCGAACGCGCTGTGGTGAGCCTCCTCCGTCGGTATATGCCTGGTGGATCGTTGCAATGGATGCTCACTGCTTCGTGCGTACCCCTGCGCCGCTGCGTTTTAGCGTGTTTTGGCCGGACACGAACTTGGTGGTGAGCTGCCCGCCGCGACGTTCGGCGGAGTGGGCGGACGAGCGGGACGATCGCGTAAGTTGCCTTTTGCTGTGCGTTGCATGGTGCATGGTGCATGGCACATTGCAAAGCCCCGACCAACATGTAGTGCTGCGTTCCGCCGTATCGAAAGTGCTGACAGGGGCAAACCATCCATAGATCATCTTGGCAGAGTGCGACAACGGGCCGCTTTCGAAGTGGACAGACGTGGTGGTGCAAGATTCGGAGAGGGAGAGTCCTTGGGCCATCTGAAGATGGATGGAGGCTGCTGGCGGCGTGGCGATAGGTCGGATCCGTTGTCTCTAGGAATTCAACGTCGAAGGTTTGGACCATGCAGTCCTAGTGGTCTCCAAAATCGCACATGTGACGATGTGCCAGCGGTATGCGACAGGTCGGTTGAACCGACGGCATGTGAAGTGGACTTGAAGCAGATGGACCCACTCATGGGCCCACCAGAACGCGCTCGTCTTCGTGTCCTAGACGTACGGAAACGTGCTCGTCCTCGACGACGTCATCTAGTGCACCGAGCGCGATGAATTCTTGTACGTATCTTAGGCAGAACCTGAGATCGCACATGGATCGTGCTCACGGATACGGATTGGAAGATGTACCACGAGATGATCGCCCACCTTCCTCTGGCCAGCCACCCGAACACCAAGAAGGTGCTCGTCACGGTCATCGGTGGCGGCGACGGCGGTGTTGTTCGTGAGGTACTCAAGTACGCCACCATCGGGCAGGTCGTCCTCTGCGACATCAATGGGGCCGTCATCCGTGTCTCAAAGCAGTTCTCCCCCCACATGCCCTCCCTCCTCTGAGGCCTCACTCGGGTCCATCCCGAGAATATGGGATACACAATCTTCCCCGACCCCATCGCGCCCGGTGTCGTGTACACTGCTGTCTGGCTGGAGGAGCCGTCCGAGGACACCGAACGCAATCGTCAGGCATTTGCGAGTGCACTCGACCTCATCAACAAGGCTAGTGTGGCGACGGTCCTCCACGCAGCCCAAACGCCTTGAAGCTGATGAGACACATGTGAGTACCCTGCGCTCCAGGATGAAGCGCACCATAGTGACCAGAGACCGGCGCATCAGTACATCGGGCAGTCAAACGCCGAGTCAACGACATCCAGATATGCAGAAGGGGCGATCCAAACGATGATGTATGATAGCAACGGAGCAATGAATACATGCAGAGCCATGGCGCAGGTTGTCGGGAAGTAAGAGAAGCCACGAAGTGGTGAGCACGCGTGAGTTGAGTGTATCCCCGCACCACTCCGACACACGGAATATGTATATGCGGAGATGATCACCGATGTCGACCGAACAGTAGCTGGAAAGGTAAGCTGTCACCGCATCACCTGGCTGAGACGATACGGCCATAGCTCATGAACGCAGGCCTGCGCCGCATCGTGGACATCTTCCGCGAGGCGGATAACATGAACAAGATAGACTCAACAACGCGCCTCGTGAGCTGCGCAGGCTATCCTCTCCGCCTCCTCGCGAACATCGTCGCGTCGTTCAAGGTTCCGGAAAGACGTCTCACTCCCGCCAGTCGACCCATCTGTGCAGGTATGCAAAAATGGCCGAGATGACATATGTGGCCGTGCTCATGCAGCAGCCGTGGGCTGAGGACATCCCGCGTGGGCCCCAGGCGGTGACCTCCCCCGCGCACTTGGTGCAGTTGTACCTGGGCTTCCCAGCCAGTGGCTGCAGCGGGCGAAGGACCTCGCAGAGAAGCTCTGTACCAACCTGACGTGGCTTGCTCTGGTACGTACACAGTATACAGTCATGCCCGTATGATCTGTTCTGACTAGTGGCAGACACACACCACAGGCAAGGGCGTGAACACGCTCGCATTCCCCCTAATTGTGGATTCCTTATGTTATTCCCCGCGCGGTACACTGAAGCTTCCCAATTCCTATCATCAGACGCTCATAGATTTTCGCTCAGAGATGCCTACTGACATGAAAGCCACAATGCCTTACGACCCTTCCCGGAACTACCCCGAATTCGCCCTCTCCGGCCTCCCCTTCGATGTGCCGCCCGCGTACAAAGCCTGGCTACACACGATGCTCCCGTACGTCGCGCTCAACCCCGCCGTCGAAGACCTCATGTGCGCGAGCCGCGGCGCGTCTGGCACCATCGTCTCCTCCGTCCCCGTGCGAAACCGCCCATGGGGGTGGGCGGGGTACCCTGGATGCGTCCCTGGGGCCTGTCCGTGCAGCAGGGGCGCAAACAACGGACAGGCAGACGGTGGGCAGCCCACCATGGAGAACTTGGCCTTGCTCGCCATCGAGCTGTGCGAGGCACGTTTGACGGGGGACCGTATCGTGCCCCCGCAGGCGACCAAGGACGACGACCTCTTGGTGGAGGTTCCCCTCCACGCGCTGCAGGACGACCTGTACGCGGGGGGCACGTTCCGGCGCGACTGGCGCGAGACGCGCATCTCGATCAACGACACTGCGTCCGCCTCTGGCGTTGTGGACTGGGCCTTGCGCAGAGCTGGAGGACAACGCGCCGCCACTCCCTGCGTTTGGTCACTACTCAAACTCCGCCGCCGCCGCAGTGGATGGACGAAGCTCTTCCCGTCGGCCTTCGGACGCGTCCTCTGTGCACTCTGCGGCCTCGCTGCGCCAGAGCCCCGCGCACCCCGTCGTCTCCCCTCCCAACGCGAACAGACAGAGAGAATACAAAGTGTGTATCGGGGCCCTATGTTCCTCCCGTCTCACTCTCCTATCGTCCTTGTGTGCTCACCCCATCCTCGCCCTTGCCCTCACCATGAACCTCGCTTTTACATTCAGCTGGCTACGCCCCTGTGCATGGAGCAGCCGAGTTCGCCTCGCTACTCGCCATGGACGTCCGTCAGTGGGTGCGCGCGAGGAGAAGTGCAACGTTACATCACCAGTCCGCTGCATTCTTGGCATGTCTAGTGAACGCGACAGGCGTGATTGTGATTTGCGTGCAGATGTGGAAATGATTTGCATGCGGTTGAAGATGGGGCTGAGCTGCTCAGGACATGGTGAGTAGTGGGGCGGTCAGAATGAAGGGACGGTGAAGCAAACTGACGCGTTGTGCACTGAGTATAGGACTATTTGTGCTGACATAGAGGAGGAGCGCATGGTGGAATTGTGGAACAGATGACGGAACAAGGCGAAGGGAGGGGAATGAAGGAGAGGGAGGATGGTCTGAGCGACAGGATCATGCACTCGGTATGTATAGCACACTCAGCTTGCGTCCGTCTTCATGCAGCCCCTGTACGTACATGTTTCCTAAACTCCTCGGTACTGTGCCATACTCAAATTTGGTTTCTATGCCGCGGAGAACCTCCAGGAACACCCCGTCGAGACGGGCTCGCTAGATGGTAGAGTTTGACAGGTGCGCCCGCGCGCTTTCCCCGAAGACGAACAAATCAACGGTATCCAAGACTTTTTCCTCGACCCGCCGTTGCTCCGCCGCTCCGCCGCTTCTAAAACTCAATCACTGGATGGAGGATTCACGCGATGCTGGACGAACGGTATGCCGTCAGTCCAGCGTGCTTGCCCGCGCGTGCTCGTATGCTCATGAGTCTAGTGCACAGGGATTGTCTCGCAGACACTCGGAATCTAGCTGTAGCCTTGTATGATACACGCTACGAGGCGATTCACGCTGTCCTGCGACAACAATTGCATTCGTTTGCCTGGCCGTCAACGCGTCAGCTCCCTGTCCGTCCCAGGGTCATGTTGGCTCGCAACCTGACGTGCCGAGGCCGCTGCTCACGACGAGCAGGCACTCGACGTTCGATTGTTCTATGGCTAGTCCCTCCTCACGGCACGAACGCGGTGTTCTTCGAGCGGCAACCAATCTTATGGGTCCTGCATACGCCACCGACGGAGAGCACATACCCGCGGTGCTCTCGATACGGCAGCATCTCTGCCAGACTTGGTGCATCCTCTTGCATCGCGAACCTCTGGACTGGGTTGTACCATCACGTCCCTGCAAGTTGAAATGCCCGGCCGTTGTCACGGCGTGCGTTCGACGGGCTGATGCTTTCGACAGGTTCTAATGCAGTTTCAGGGCCCTGAGAAGAACTCGAGCGGACTTCCTGCATGTGCGGCGCAAACGTGCGCGCGCTGCCCTCGGACTCTACGGGTTCGTCGTGTCGACGCGCGATGGCTACGGGACACAGGCGCGAGGATATATCATCTTTGCGCACTTGGATCTAGGCAAGGGGCGTTTCAAACCACATGTAGACTACTTAATAGCATGACAATTCCGCGCTACGCCATCAGCGCATGGGCAAGGTACTGAATACACAGGGATATATCTGTCCTCGGGGGCAGAGAACTTGAAATCCAAGACGGCGCGCGTTACGGGAATGCGAGCTTTGGAAGCCTCCTCAACTCCTCAATTTAGCTCGCATTTCTGATGCACTGCGTAGAACGAATGAACATGTCCATGCTCGCTTGGTCTTGACGACGAGAACGCGATAGTTCTTCGCTCGTTTAACACGGAACCCACAACCCTAGCAGGATTATTCTTCGTCCCACGATGGCCCCTCCCACGGACCCTGTGTACGTTCCCAACGCAGCGCGGACGTCTGGCAAGCTCAAGTGGATGGGGAAACATCCCTGCTTGATCGAAACAAGGCGCTCTAATTCGCGTCCCGCCGTCGCGCGATCCTGCAAGGCCGTTGTTAACAGCAGACATTGGACGGGCTGATTCCTTCCACAGATACGCGTTCAGGCGCGAATGCGGGATACGTTCGCGAAAACCGAGCACGCCTCCTCCGTGTGCAGCGCGAACATTCGCGCGTCGCGTTCGGACTCCTCTGGACGTATAGTACCTTTGCGCGATAGCTTCCGGGCATGGCGCGACGATGTAGCACTTGCGTGGACTCAGGCTCAGATTGCTGTCCGTGATGAGCACGTGGTGGACGTAGAGCTTGGTTCTATCGCGCTTTCTCACTTCGAATACATTGAAGGGAGCGCGCTGGACATGACAGTCAGCCGAAGACACGCGCGAAAACATCTGCCTTGTGTACTGACCACTTCGGAAAGACGATGGTCTTGAACCTGAGCGGCGCACGGAGAACCGTTTGAGAGCCAGCTCCCACCAGTGCGGATGATCGCGCGTGTATACACGCACGAGGCAAGACGTGCGCGGTCTTCCGGAGCTCGTGAAGCGAACAACCGTCTTCTGGTGCGTCGTGATTCTCCGTCTTCTGTGCACCGTCTCCGTACGTCGTGCCTACCACCGTCCGCCCGTGATGGGAGAAGCAGGGTCTTCTTCATGCCAGTGCGCAGGCAACCGTCGTGATGCCATAGCCGCCAGCAGTCTACTCCTGACATGATGAGGAGGATGAGGGCGAGGGCGAGGACAAGGGCGACAGTGTCGAGCAAGGGGAGTCTGGACCCACAGTCGACAGCACGGACCCACAACCGACGCCCCGAGCGACGTTCGCGCGCTGCTGTTCTCGTCAGCTCGCGTCCAGCAGAAGGGCAGAAGGGGCTGTCAATACACTCGGCAGAGGACGCACCGTGAGCTCTCACGGACCCCCGACCGACGGGCGGGGAGAGGGAGGAAGGGAGCGCCATCGTATCTCCGAGCCCCCTAGTGGCCCCTGCGCGGGCCATCGCGAAGGCAAGATACATCGATACGCATCAACCCTCACGCGAGCCGCACTGGGCTAGATCCAGACGCGCACGCGCGCTCCGCTCCGAGAGATCTTGTCTTCTCCGTCCTCTCCTGCACCCTGGCTCAGAGCGCCCTGTACGTACCATCGAGATTCTGCGCCATATCGAGGCGGGATCTTGCCCGACCGAGAGGAGAGCGGGCTTTGGTGCATCGGCAGGAGGCTTCCTGCCCGAACTGCTGCATTGATGTTCCCTCCTGCTGAGCGCGCACGGAGGCCCTCGAGCATCTTCGAATTCAGGGTCGTGGACAGCGATGTCGTCGGGTGGGCGCGTGGCCATCATACACCTCGCGCGGACGTTCCACATTACGGTGCGATTTCTGACTTGCTCCTGGTGTGTTCCACACGCTGCACTCGGTGTTGGATGTGGTCGCGCCGTTTAGGGACCGTCCATGGACACTGGAGCACCTGGGGGCAGCAGTATTCAGGCGACAAAGACGGCCGTTTGCGACTCGCGAAGCTGTTGGCTTCCGCCGCCGGCACGTAGCCTTCGAGTTAGCTTCGAACCTGTCAGCGAGAATGGTCCGTGATGGACAAAATGCACCTCACCGATGTCGTAACAACCCAGCCGAGAGTCGAGAATCGAGTTGCGAGGGAGTGAGCAAGGGCGTGCATCCGAAGAAGAGCTGTGGCATTTCTAGGGCACTCTTCTCGTGCAAATCAGCACTGACAGGGTTGGGAGGTGACAGGTCCCCGCGCGAAGGCAAGCCAGAGTACGTGCAGACGTGTTGGGGGTCTGCCGGCAGGTCGTACTAGGACGGCTGTCCGCTTACGATATTTTCACGCAGGGGGCAAATTTCCTGTTATTCGAGCAGTGCACGCTCGACTGAACGACCGTGCATCCTCGTGAGGATACACAAGCTACAAATGAACTGTACAGGTGGTGATGCTTTCCAGTCGAACGCACACCTCGATGTCCTTCAAGCTGTGCAACGACGGTGGACTAGCACTCGCGCTTCGTCGTGCAAACGTGCAAACGGGAGCGAAGATGCAGTGGACGTCCGCATCGGCAACTCGGCAGTCGAGGCTTCTGCCTCCCTGTCGGTATGCGTGGTCGCCGAAGAGTACCAGGGTAGTACGCCTAGAATTCGTTAACGCCAGGGTCGCGTCGCGGAATGGCACCAGACGTACTGGTGCTCGAAGGGGAACGTGGATTGCCATGCACGGTCCAGGGACGCATGGGCGTGAGGCTGCACGGCCGTTGCACGCGGTCTGTGGGTGCGCGACGTCCATGCGAAGGAGGACGCGATTTGGCCGTTAGTATTTGCAGCGCAGGGTCGGGAATTCGAACGTACGCTCAGTCCGCACTGTTCGCCCACTATCCGTCTGTGCTTGTTGCACTCATCCCTCTCCGATCTGGGCTGTACAGTCCATTTTCCAGGTGTCGACAGCGCCTCTTGAATGCGAATTGTGGGGCGCGTAGATGCGCTGAGCATTGTCCTGCCATCACGAAAGCCGCGACAATGCGGTGGACATCGGTGACCTGCTGCAAATCAAGAATTCCGCCCCCTGTCCGCAGTGCCTGGTCGTCGGGTGCACTACGCCTGGAATTCGTTAGTGACAGGGTCGCGTCGCGGAATGGATGCATTCAGGCGCGCTCGAGAAGTGGATGCGGATTACCATACACGTTCGCAGCGCCCTTCTGCAGCCGAGGATGTGTCCCGCGGAGGGGGGACTCGGATGGCACGACAGGGACGCATCCGCCATCAACACTAGGATGCGCGACCCCCACTGGTGCGCGGGGGAACAGGCGAGTGTCTACCTGCAGGAGAGTACGAATTAGCCGTTAGTATTTGCACTGTGAGGTCGAGAAATTGAACGTACTCTCGCTCCCTCCCCATCCATCCAGTTGCCTGTGCTTGTCTCTCCCAATCACCCATCCCTTCTCCCCTGCCATCCAGGCCGTGCTGTCGTACATCATCCACATGTCGACCCCTGTCCAGCATCCGCTCCTCACCATTGTTCCATACACTCCCCCAACGCGCGGCGACACGGACGCTGCTCCCCTCGGACGTCGCGACCAGCTCAAGGTCGAGCTCCGAACCGCGTTCAACTCAAAGCTCGGTGAGTACAGCCTGCCCCACCCTGCACGCACCGCGCTCACGCCCTCGCACGCACCATGACAGAAGAGCTGACCGGGATCCCGGGTGTACACCTGTGGTACACTCCCGTGAAATACGCCCGGCTCGTCGTCTTGAAGCACAAGCACAAGCTCGTGAACTGGCCCGCGCACATCCCCTTCGACGACATCAGCCGGATCAAGGGCGGCAACCGGGTGCTGCAGACGCTGCTCGACCTGTGGAAGGCCGGGACGCTTCGCTTCGAGCCTGCTACCAGACGCGACTTGCGGGACGCCAGGGCCGACCCGGTGAGGGTTCACCCGAACCCGGCTCTTCTGCGTGGAAAGGCTCGGGCAGAGGGACACGGAGATGGCGAGAGCGAGCGCGGGGGAGAGGGTGGGCGCGAGCACGAGCAGGGGCACCACGGTGTCGAGAACGACGACAGTGGCTACGAGGGCGATGTCGAGAGCACCGGCGAGGGCGACAACATCGACAGCGAGCGTGCCGACAACGTCGACGTGGACATCGGCGTCGACGGCGGGCCCTCCCTCCATGTCCATAGCGGACAGCCCGACACTGACAGCTCGTTCCGCGCACGGCTCGCCGCAGCCGAGGCCCAAGCCCTCGTCGTTCGCTCTCTCGTCCTCCACCCCGGCACGATGGAACCCTTGGGGTACCATTACACCTCGACTCGTCCATCCGTCGCTGCAGAGCTGCTCGGCTTGAACTTGAACCGCCCCCGTCAGCAACGGTCAGACGTCAAGAAACCGCGGTACAGCACCGCAGAGGATGCTCAGGCCCGGGGTTCCAGACGTCCGCGCGAGGGCGTCAAGAGCGCGCGGTATGCGCTGGAGGCTGCGTCGGGCGAGCTTAAAGGCGCACCCGGATTTGATGAAGATGGAGTGAACACGGCGCGCGACGAGGGGCAGTCTGACTTGCGCGCAGCGAAACGCCGCAGGCTTTTCCCGGAGTACTGGCCCACAGACGATCCCGTCGAAGAGTTCAGGTACGGGGACCTCGTTGGGAGCGGTCCGTCGTACCCTCCGCCGTCATCCTCGCTGCTGGCAGACATCGAGCCATGGTCGGACATCGAGACGGCGTGGGGAGAGTCAGACTCACAGACGCTGATTTGGACGGTGCCATCGTTAGAGCGCGATGAGATCGAGGCCGTGTCCGAGGACGCGCTCAGGCTCACTCCAACTTTGTCGGGCGACGAGGCCATCGAGACGATGTCTGACGGGACACTGGAGAAGCCCGAGTCCGACATCGAGGACGCGGACACGTTCTGAGCGTGGCCGCTATCATCTTGACAAGTGAGAAGATGCACAAGCTGTGAATAGAGAGGTACGCACCTGTGCTGTTTGCATCTTCCTCATCTTGTGCGTTGACATTCTTCCGCGCGGCGTGTAGCCGTTGCATCTGCCAACGGAGAACTTTGCCATGCATCCGCACAGCGTTCGCCAAATCGGGCGCACGAGCGTGGACGCCTGTATAAAGATGCTTGATGGTTGCGCGTGCGATGCGAGTCCTTGTTGCAGGAGGAACGTTTGACGCCACCTCGCGCGACACCGGCGTGAGGTGCGTACGAGCAAGCTGTGGCTGCAAACGTGCACGTCCACCAGCGCTGCAAACGGAGCGCTCTAACTTGGATTCCCTGTCGCGATCGCTGTGAATGGCCCCAGGGCGTAACATGGACGGGGCTGGACAAGCTGAAGGGGACACAGAGCATGCGTGAGGAGACACCTTCCTTCGTGTTGGGCTGCGTTCATACTGATCGCGTCGTCCCGGTGTACTTGATACTGATCCTGCCGACGCAAATGATGAGTTTTTTGGACGTATGGACTGCACGACGCATGCGCGCGGCGTTGCGAAGAAACCCGTCTGTTTCCGTACGTGCTGTCTCACTGGTTCGCGCGGCTGCCTGACAGGTCGTCCCAGCGCGGCGTACTGGTACAACGAAGTCTGGGACATGTGAGAGGTGACTATGGCCGTCTCACGCTGAGCACTATGTGGGGCATCTCACCATGCCGCCTGCGTGCCCTCAGCCACTCGAGCTCAGGTCCCCGCTCGTTTGTCCTCTTTTGAGAGAACGCGACGGGCTGGACTCTGTGATACTGACACGACACGTACCTTGGACGGAAGTGCTCACCACTGCGCGAGCTTGCGATCTCTCGCTGAGCGCGTTTGAGCTTGACGAAGGGGAAGTGTTCCCTTGCGGGCGTGTGCAGTGCGCGCAGTGTAGTGCACGCGAATATTCATGCCATTGCGAAGCGTCTCAACGATGCGACTGTCCTCGTACTCGAAACAAAACACACTGAATGAAGCCAGAGAGATAGACTAAGCAGCAGCAGCAGCAGCGTGTACCAAGCGAGTCGAGCGAGTCTAGTGCGTCAAGCTAGTCCAGTGCACAGAGCGAGTCTAGTGTACCGAGCGAGTCCAGTGCACCGAGCGAATCTAGCGTACTGAGTGAGATGAAAGGACAGACTTTCTGTTTACTTCCGCGGCTTTTTGAGAGATCACGTCTCCGCTGCGTGGGAGACTGAGGGCGGAAGCACGAGCACAGGCACAGGCACAGGCGGAGGGCGTGGAAGGGAGAGCAAGCAGCAAGCAGCAAGCAGCAGGCAGCAGCAGAGGGAACGACAGAGAGCAGATAGCGGTGGAGGACGCAGAGCAGAGGAGCAAGAGTGAGGAAACGGTACGCGAGAGAGAGGCGGAACAGAGCTGGCAGTCAACAGTCGACGCGATTGAAACGCGCCCCATGGACATATTCAGACGCGCGCGCCGAGGAACGATGGAAACCGCCGCCCCACCGTCCAACTCGAAAGCCCCCTGACGCCGACAGCAACGAGTAACGAGTAACACGCGAGATGCGACGCACCTTGTTCAGGAAGAGGATCAGCGTCGTCTTCACGAGCAGCGGGCTCTGGCAGATCTGGCGCCAGAGCGCGATCGAGTCTTCCTG
>MU278746.1:0-12490 GCA_022385745.1 Cubamyces sp. BRFM 1775 | reverse complement strand
ACCGACAAGCTTTGCGGCAACGTGAGGTCTTTTGGTTCAATCGTTTCGAGACTCATCGAGACGTATTCTGTGTCACCCCTCATTTCTTTCATTGGATCTTCATAGAATCGTTGGCATCACCGCCCTCGGTCGAAGATTTTTGATTGTTTTGAGTAAGGTAGTCCGTAGGTAGTTTGTCAGTAGTCAGTAAGAAGGTCTCTCATCACTTCTGTGAGGTGCGATCCTTTACGCTTTCTACATACATACTTCCGCTTTTGAGTGTGTTACACGCACCCATCAGTCCTCAACCAAGCCAACAGGACCGAGACCGACCCCACTCGCGACAACGCGCAAGCCCGGTGGGAACGAGCTAAGCAGTGAAATGGACCACTTAGTGAATGCAGCTACACGATCTCACAAATGTTATCGGGCGCCCATAACAGCCTATTATGGGAATGACGCCCTAGGTATGGTGTGTTTATGTCTCTGTTTGGATGTTGCTGAATCTAAACGCCTAGAATCTGATGATCACTCGTGTAACCCCGAAGGCGATGGATGCAATCGTTGCCGCCTTGTCCCCTCCCCCATCTGCTGCTCCCTCTGCAACCCCGACTACTCAGGCTTCTCCATCCTCTCGTCAGCATCCCCTCCCAACAAGTCAACCGCCTCTCGCGCATCGCAAGTGGATACAAAATACGCTATGGACACGGTCGATCGCAGCTTCCGCCGAGCTCTGCACGCCTTCCGCCGTTCAAAGACCCTCGCCACACAGGGCAAAGTCCACCTTCACAACAACGGCACTGGTATGGTCATGGGGGATGACATCCTCTTCCGCATCGCCGACTGCGCGCGTGCAGGCAAGATCTACACTGCAGAAGCGTTAGCACGAGAGAGCAAGTGGTCGCGCGCCGCGGAGTTCAGTGAGGACATTCTCCAACTCATCGAGAGGTACGTCACACTGTCATATCCCATATGCTATTGACCAAGCGGTAGTACAGCCATTACCCTGCCCCTCCTGCACCAGAAGTCCTGCAGAACGCGGGTAGTTCGCGTTCAAATGCGCCTGCCGCCCCACGCAAATGCGGCGCATGCAGTGAGGTCGGACACATACGTAAGGTTGTTGTATCTCCATACAATACTCAACGCGTTAACGCCGTGTTATGCAGGAACGAATCGCAACTGTCCGAAGTACCAGCCGCGAAACGGCACGGACAAGGAGAACCTCCCTACCGCGGCCGTCTCCACACCGACCCCCGCGAGCACCAACGTCCTCGTCCCCCCCTCGTCATCTGCCTCTGCCGGGCCCACGCACGCACCTCCGTTCCCGCCTGCACCGCCGCAGCCACCAGTACAGCAACCTAATACCTACGCCGACTTTTTTAATTCGTTTGTTGAGTCGTCTCACCATTCTCGCCGACGTGTTCGCAGACTCTCGGAGATAATCGCCGAACAAGGTATGTACATATTCACAGTCATATCATCCCTTCAACGCTCAGGTCCTCCGCCGTTGGCGGCTCCTCGCCCTCTAGCAACGACTCGTCCACAGTTTCCCCCGCCGACAAACCCGTAGCGCCCCCTTCTGCGGCAATCGCAGCGGCTCCGCGATTGAGGAGATCAGGTATGGTATATGCGGAAGAGCGCCCATCCTTTGTCTCGTTCGGACCCTCGCCCTTAACATAGTCATCTATAATTGATTGGATAGTTTTCCGCATGTCTTTAACGGTGTGCGCATAAGTCAGCCCAGGCAATAAGAAGTTGCGCTCGAAATTGGCGTGGCAGTTGCGGAATACGAGGACAAGCGCTGATTCAAGAAGAATCCTCGCCTTTGTATAGTTCGAGCCGCTACCGCCGTAGATAGTCTGGCTTGTTGTGATGAGAATGTATTGATATGCAGAGAGCTTAGGCTGACCTTGATGTAAAGATTTAATAGCTCAACAATCCAATCTACAGCGCGAAAGTGATGTGCTTTGCCAAGAGGGTTCACAAGCATATTGTAACGTATTGCACGTCTGCACGGAAGCTCGTAAGTCCTCAATCTACTGCCTTCATTATACAGTTCAACTCACTGAAGCTCTTCCGGATAAACAAAGTACAATGCGTGTGCGAAGGGTAGCATAAGATTGCCGTACTTATGCTTCCCGGTCGCGCGGAAGATCTGGATCCAGGGCGCATAGAGTGTCTCCACCCGGCCGATATCTCCAGCGTTCATTGCATAGGCAAGTTCTTCATACAACAGCAGGTAGTTCAGCGTGCGCATGGTGTTCTCGCGAGCGACATCGCGCACATCTTCAAATTGCATATCGAACAGATCGAGCCCGTCCCCTTCAACATAGTTCAGCACGATCTGTTCCGCAATCTCGCTGATTGCGTACATGGACGGCTTTGTTTCGGCCCATTGCTCGAGGCTCGCGACCCGGCCGCCCGTGCTTCGCTTCAACTCCGTACGCCACGCATCAAGTATCAGGATCGCACCGACATGCTCGATTAATTCGTGCTGCTGACGGAACTTCGCGTTGTTGATGAGCCTCGAGCTCTCGTTGGGGCGGAGTTTAGCCATGAGCTTCGCGAAGGAGGTGGGATCGACACGGGCCTCGGCCGTAGTCACAAGGGCACGCCAGATGGCATCAGCAGCGGCCATCTTGAGGTGGAATAGGCCGGGAACAAAGACAAGATATTGCAGGCGGTTATACGGGGTGAGCTCCTGTTGGCGGCGGCGCTGAGCGGTGAGGACACGTTCATAGGTCCCTAGGTCGCCGTGGACAAGAACAGCATAGTCAGAGATGTCCGCTACAGGTGCGCCACTGCGCGTCCCCATCTGAGAGGCCGGGTCACCTAGTCCTGCCTGACAGAGCATATCTCCGAGCGCCTCAATGTTACCGGAAACCTTAGATTGATTGATGTCCATCGCGCGAAGGGGGACGTGATGTAGCTTGACAACGGGGATGCTCTCAATAGACTCCGGGTCACGCAAATTCCCTATCAGCTGCTTGAGAGCAGGAGGGCCGTGTTTGAATAACATGTGCTGGAGCAGCCAAGAACGGAAGCGACCTCGACGGGATGTCGAGTCTGTGTCTGGCTCACGGTGGATGGACTGGAGGTGCGTCAGCGTTTTCCGCGGGTCGAACAGCCTCGGATCTGTAGCGAGGGGATTGAGCTCAGACCTGTTCCATAGTAGCTGTGAGCATCGGAGGTCATGGGAGGTCACGCCGTGGTCGAGACGAAGCAAGGTACCGGATGTCATATGGAATAGGGTGTCCTTGAGGCTGTCAATAGTGGGGACAGCAATATCGAGCTTGAAATCGAAGTTGTCGTACCCAATGCCGGACCTCAGGGTGCGGCCAAGTGCCTCCATCTCCGTATGGCTGTTCTGAGAAAGGGACTTGAGTGCGCGATGGATCGAGGAGAGCGAGATTGACAGGCCCATGCGGCCGAGGATCTTGATCAATTTTTCCGGAGCGCTGCAGGAATGGAGGAATATTCCCATGGTAGATTGGAGGAGATTACAGTGTTGGTCCTCGTTGTGTAGGAACACGCTGATAATGACAATGGCTTTCTATGAGATTCTCAGTTATGTATAAGTTCTGCTACCAAAGATGTCTCGACGCACAATCCGCATGAGTGCTCGCTGCAAACGCGTCTTCTTCAGATGAGTATCCACCTTCTTGTCTCCCCTCCCCTGCGCCACCGCCCGGTCTGCATCGCGCTCTACGTTCTCTATGTTCTCCAGCGCGTCGACATCCTCTGAGTCCCAATACTCCTCATCCGCATCTGCTTCCACCGTAGGTTGTGCGTTCGCGGCGAACTGCGATGCCGCAGGCTCAGAGTGCGCGTACGTTCCTGAAGAGAGTATGCCGTTCACGAAAGACCATAGCTCGGGTGCCTCCTTGCGGACGTGAGCGGTCATATCTTCGATCCGGAAGTTGTTGATCTGCTCAGAGTGAGCGTGCGCGGCGTTGAAATGCCATCCGCCGTCCATGCCGGCGACCTTCTGTATTGATGTCAAAAGGTTTGTCTGGACTGTTTGATGCATCCATGCGCGAGTGATCTTTCCGGTAACATCATGATGATACAGGGCCGCGAGGAGACTGGTCGTGTTACGGGCGAGCTCTGAGATTACCCCGGCCCAAGAGGTGTCTGAGCGAGCCTGCACAAGTACAAGTATGAGTAGATCTGACAATCCTATGTTGTATGGCTCCAAAGATTGGACGACGGCGCGCAAGATATCATAGTGGGACGCCATGATGGTGATCAGGATAAGAAGTACCTGCAGGTTTCTATCGCGCGATACTACTACAGGACTTTCCGAAAATGGGAGACAAGTAAGCGAACAGGCACGCGAGCATTTCCCCATAATTACAAGCGCCCACGGTGGGTACCTTCCAAAAGGAGGAGAATGTGGGCGCCTGCTGGCCGGGGCACCGATGTTTACCAATATTTGGTGCCAGCCCCTCAGGAGAGTTGAGGGGAACGCATCTTAACAGGATTCCACACGTGACCTCGCAAATACTCTACAGCGCCTATTCGTACCATACCTGAACTCCGCCTCTAACATTCAACCCAAACTCCTCCCTCTAGGATTTCGCCCCTCAACTCGACTGAGGGGTGGGTAGGAGCCTGCTCCGAGTCTTGAGCTTGGGGGCTGTCAAGCTGTTACCGCGGAAGCTGGGAACATCGGAGACAATTCAATGGCCTCATGACAACGCCCAGACTTCTCTAGCCGACATAGACGCTACCGGGCGTGCGAAGGGCTGCGCGTGATATCGACATGTCGTATTCGGGATTATCAAGAACTAAACGCGGAAAGTTTGTCAATTCTGCCATTGCATGGTATGATAGAAGATAACCATGGTGCGGTATTGGCTCACCTATGTTGGATTAGAGCAACAGTACGAGGTGATTGCGCATGCCGTTCGTACGGTACTTGCTCGCTGCTCAACATCAGCCATATGAGAAGCACGTTCCGTACCTTGCAAACTTGGATGCGCATCCTACACCAGGCTGTAACGTTCAAGCCTTGCGAGGACGAAACACATGTGTATCATCTAGCGAACAACAAAGTACAAGTGGCATTGAACTGAACCATCCGAGAATCTGTTGCGACACAAACGCACTACAAAGGAGAAACGGTGACCGATCCTGCGAGACGTGACCAGGCTGAGGAAAAGGAAAGGAGTAACTTGAAGAAGTAAACGTGAGCGCTGAGCGGTGGATGGCCAGGAGGTAGTATGGTACAGAGAGATGGAAGTGGTGATCAAAGGATATTGGTACTATATGGACAGTGAACGGACAAGGTGGCGGTAAGAGATGTATGGATATGCAGGAGTTCGATCGATCTAGGATGTACTAGATTGCTAGATGTAGTTCGTCTAGAGTAGGACCTCAATCGAACTTGTAGACAGCCTGTGGTCGAGAAGATCAGTCAAGGAATATCACGGGATGACGAGAAGTTGCGCAACGCACCTTGATCTCCTTGTCGAACGCCTCCGCGACCTTCTTCCGCTGCACCTTCTGCGCCGCAGTGACCAGCCCGCTCTCGGGCGTCCACTCCTCGGGCGTGAGGACGACGGCCTGGAGGAGCTCCATCGGCTTGAACCCGTTCTTCTTGCCCACCGCGTTGCACTCCTTCAGCACAAAGTCCACCACCGCGCCGCTGTGGCACAGCTCCGGCAGCGCCGCCTTCGCGTCGACACCCGCGACACCCTTCGCTTCCAGCGCTTGCCGCAGGTGCGCGTCGTGCGGGATGATGATCGCCATCGGCTGCTTCGCATTCGGATTCGCGTGCACGCAGATGTTCGAGACGAGGTTGCATGACTTGTAGATTGACTCGAGCCGCTCGAGTGCGATGTACTGTGCCTTGTGTTAACTGTCATGTACGAGAACCGAATAGTGTGAATGCATGTACCTCGCCACCCTGAAGCTTAACCAAGTTCTTGATCCTGTTTCACGTTGTGAGTAACTATATGCGCGCGCTTGACGTGGTGAACCTACCGGTCGACCAGGCTGAGCGTCCCGTCGGGATTCCACTGGCCAACGTCACCGGTCCTCAGCCATCCGTCCTTCGTGAAGATGTTCTCGTCGTTGTTCAGGTCGTCACGCTTGAAGTAGCCCTTCGTCACAGAGGGGCCGCGGATGCACACCTCACCCTGCGGCGGGTCGTTTGTCGACCTGTACCCAGCCTCGGGCACGTCGAGCAGCTTGATCTCGATCGACGGGAGGGGCAGGCCGACAGTGTTGTACTGCATGAACTCTGGTGGCATGATCGCGCACATGCCGCACGACTCCGTCATGCCGTACCCTGCGTATAGTCAGCACTCGCGCTCATTAGTACATTTTTGGGGAACGTGGCGCACCCTGCAGGACAGTCACGAGCGCGACGGACAGGAACTCCTGCGTCTCTGCGCTCAGCGCAGCACCGCCAGAGAGCGCAAGGCGGAGCTTGCCACCGGTGGCGGACTTGATCTGGCTGAAGATGGCCGAGTCGACGAGCTGGCTCAGTCCGGGCACGCCCGCCTTCTTCACGGTGTACGCGCCGCTGAAGACACTCTTCTTGATCGTGCCGCCCGAGTTGATCTTCGCCATGATGCCCTTGCGAATCATCTCCCAAACGGCGGGAACGCCGATCATAATCGAGGGTTTGAACGCGCGGATGTCGCCGACGCAGTTGCGCACGGACGCGTCCGTAAGCGTCTTCACGCGGCCGTATCCGAACGTCATGCCGACGAAGAACAAGCAGAGCTCGACGACGAACTCGAGGATGTGCGAGAGCGGGAGGTAGGCGATGAACGTGTCCTCTGCCCGGAGGTGGTGCCCGAGAAGCTGGTACACGGCACCCACAGACGCAATGAGGTTGCTGTGGGTGATCACGACACCCTTCGGAGGGCCGGTCGTACCACTCGTGTACATGATGCACGAGACATCAGTAGGGGATGGCCGCCGGTCCTTGAGATCTTCTGGGGACGTGCCCTTGCCCAGCTTGCGAACCTCGTCTAGGGAGACGACCTGGATCGTATCCCGGGCAGCCTTGATCTTGTCGACGAGCTCCTGTTTGGGCTCGCCATCGTACATGACCAAACGCAGCGATGGCACATTGGCGGCCACGTTCGCCACGACCGGCAGTAGCTCGGCGTTGGTGAAGATGCCTACGCATTCGGGCTCGTTGAGCGAATGCTGGAGACCGGACTCGCCGAGGGTATCATATGCGGTAGCAATAGCGGTGCCAATGAGGTTGCACCCCCACGACACGAGCTGCCAATTGGGGCTAGAGAGGGCCATGAGAGGGACGCGTAAGGACGTAACGGAGAGTGCACGTACCTTGTGGACGCGTAGACGTTCACGATGTCCTCCTTCTGCACACCGAGCTTGAGCAAGCCGCCAGCGACCTCCTGCGCGGCCTCCTTGACTTGCACGAAGGTGAGGTACTTGTAGTCGCTGAGCTCAAAGTACTTCCAGGTCTTGGTCTCGGTGACCTCCTTGCCACCGACGACCTTCTTGACATCCTTCTTCTCCTCGTGGACCCTGACGACCTCACGGTAGCCGTACGAGTCCTTGTTGCCGTGGGTACGCGCTGCGTAGTCAAGGACGTCCGGCACGATGTCAATGCCCTCCATGGGCTGAGTAGTGAGCTTGTCCTTGGTCATACGAAGGCGACGGATGCGCGTCGAGCCGTCGACCTTCTCTGAGTCCACCTCAACGGAGCCGGGGAAACCATAGATGTTGTTCTTCGTCGCTGTCGCCATTGGGGGTTAGAGGGAGGAGTGAGAGAGAGCTGGGCTGGCGCAAGTACTGACCACGCCTCGAGGACTTCATACTCCGCTCGTGCGTCACGGCGATTAAGCTTTCCACCTACTGCCGGGCGTCTGTGTGTGTCGCACGATGTGTTTGAGCAATGCCCGGGAATAATGCAAAACGAGGCAGGGCAGCTCAGGAGACGGGCGAATGTTAAGAAATAGGTTTGACCACACCCCATCCAATCTCTAAGCTTTATATGAGGCCCTACGAGGCCGCCAGCGTTGTCATCGAATATTACGGCTTGGCGGCGGACGTCAGCCAGCGTCTAGTCTCCCGAATTCCCATTCATGGACACACCGCCGGCCTGTTGCGGGGTTATAGGGGTCACCCCACATCCTCCTCCGTGTACAGGTACGTACTCAGTCTCATCAGCGACTTCAAAATGAGTGCATCTCGAAATTCCAATACGCAGAGGATTGGCGGCCTTGACTACGCGGATCCCCGCGAATCAATGCGAGTGGTATGAAATACCTCTGAACCGCGGAGCGATGCACGCGGACACTGCTCCACAATATGGGCATTTGGCACAGTGGTAGCGCGCACGCTTCGCATGCGTGAGGTCCAGGGTTCAATCCCCTGAATGTCCATTTTCGTCTGAACTGTTTTGTCCGTACTACGAGTAGTAGATCATCATCGTCGAGGTCATGCCATGGTAAGCCATCCGTTCGTTGAGCAATCATCCAGTATAGAAGTTGAAGCACAAGATCAACGTCGCATCACTACATTATCATACATGCGAACTACAGTATCGATGACTAACCAAGCGTACGAATAGGTCGAATAATACTGGACAGAATAAGTATCTGAGCGCGAGGCGCGAACATTGTACATGGCGGAACGCGCCCAGGCCAAAAAATGCAGAACACGAAGCTCGAAAAGCAGCGAAAAAGAGCGAGCGCTCAATCAACTTCCATTGACTCCTTCTCGTATTTCTTCTTCATGACGCTCACTGCAACGCAACGTAAGGGAATCAGAGACACGCATGGGGAAGCGAGCTGGAAGGAAACGCACCTTCTCGTGAGATCTGGCCGGAAGACAGCCAGCCGTCTGGGAAAGCGGCGACGATCTTTTCACACTGATGAGCACCGACGCCACGCCATAGCAACAGCACCTGACCCACCTTCTGGTACAGGGTCTTACGCACTCCCTGGTCGCTTACGATCTGATTTGAACCCTCAAGTGAGCTGGATGGGCCCGGTCAGCATAGGTGCGGCGTTCACGCATGATTGAGAGACCCACTTCTTCTCGTTCTCGATCCGACAGCATTCGTTGCTGAGGCAGACGAGCTGCCAGATGATCTGCTTCATCTGGTCGGTGAGGCGATAGCGCTTCGCGGGCGGGTGGGAGTCCCGGCCGCCCTTGCCGCCCGCGACGCCGCCGTCCTCGTGGTCCATACCGTCGTCCAACGACGGCCGGTTCTCCAGCGTCGCGTTCCCAAGCATAGGCGTGGCCTGGGTGTCGCTCGCCGCCGGGGACCCCTCAGTCGAGTGTGCGACGCCGTTCGTGGGCTCAGCCCCTGTTTCGGCCTTTGCACGCTCCTGGCGTTTCTCTGAAAGGTGATACGTGAGTCGACCGGATTCCGGGAATGCGGAGGAGAGAGACGAACCCCATTGAGCGACGCTCTTCTCCCACTCCTCCTTCGCTTTGGGAAAGCCTTCCTCAGCGAGGACACGGAGCTCCTCGATGAGCGCGTTCTGGCGGTCAATTAGGAGGTTTGTGTGATCGCGCCATATTGTCCGCTTGATGAGTTTCTGCCAGCATATCCCCGTTTGAGCATGCGACAGGTCATGTAGCATCGATGGATTACGCACCGTCATGGTGAACTTGTTATAGGGGAACAACTTCGGCATGAGGTTGAAGAAGTTGTCGTCGTACTCGCCCAAGATGACCGCTTTGAGCGCGACCTGCCCGAGTATTGGTTTGATGCCGGGAGGGAACTTGCCCTTGACATCCCAATTCTCCTTCGCTATCGCTTCCTTGAGGACCCCGATTGCTTGTTCCAGCTCTGGATGGAAAGGCCGCTATAGCATTGTTTGAGTTAGCACCGACGGACAAGATACCGACATGAACAAGACATAAACTATATGAGCAGTTTACAGTCGAAATGCCTCTTGGGAAAAGCGACGCAAGAACAGAAGAAAGGTCATGCTACACATGAAGGATTGTGCCATATATGCGCATATAGTAGATGGGAAGGAGATGAACGGCTTCCCACAATGGCGGGATGACGACGATGAAAGCACAATATCAAGGGCTCGAGCACTCACGATCTCCACCGTCTTCCGCTTCTTCTTGACGTTGCCCTCGGCAGCGCTACTCGCGACGGATTGTGTTTCGCTCATCTTCCGCTTGAGCTTGCCGCTCGCGTCCTCCGCATCAGACAGGAGGGCGATAGGGGCGTCATGCGAACCGTCCTCTACCTTCAGCTTAGTGGAAGGACCTGCTGAAGCAGACAACGCCGGTAATGGGAGGGTTGCAGTCGAGAGCGCGGCTGTTACGGAAGCTGAGGGTGCGAGTATATTGACCTTCTTTGACTTCGGTTTCCGCTGAGGTGCTCTGTGGACGTTGTTAGTCGGAGGACGTTAACAGTACTGACGGGGAGTACGAACTTGTTGAGTAGAGCGACCTGTCCGCTTGACACATAGAACCCTTTCTGCTTTGTCTGCGCGAAGAACGTGCGCTCGTCCTGCGCGAGCTCCGAGTCATCGATGAACGGGTCGGTAGTGTCGTAGTACTCGGAAGCATGGTGTCTCCGCTGTCGGGGTAGCGTGAGCGTCGTCGTGTCGACGTTGGCTTGTAGTATGAGACGGACCTTCTTGCGTTTCTTCGTCTTGTGCTTCGTCTCGCCCTCGTCGTCGCCCTCGCTCTCGTCCGAGGTGTCGGGCTTCGGCTCTAGGACGGGCGTCGCCGGACGCTGGCCTGTGGCCTTTGCGAGATCGGTGATGTTCACTTCATAGTCCTCGGGACCGCCGAGCTGGATGTCTAAACGGATCGTCTGAAGCGGGCGGCGTGACGGGGGCGGGGGCGGAGATGGTGAAGGGGCACGAGGAGCGGCGGATTTGGTGGACTTGGGTTTAGCGCTCGTCGCCGCAGCGGCTACGTTGGAAGATGATGGCTTTGACTTTTTGCCCTTCGCGCCCTCAGCGGGCACGGCGGCCTCGCTGGACGACGCGGAGCCGTCGACAGGCTCAGCGGAGGGGGCATGTTCGGCAGCAGAGGCGGCGTGGTCGTCGGTGGCGGGGTGGGGGGAGTCGTGCGCTGGCGACGAGGATGATGACGAAGACGATGCGCTCGGGGAGGGAGATGCTGATCCCGCCGACTGCCTACCGTCTGGAAGGTCGTTGGCGGACATCTCGACGTCGCTGTGGGCGATATCCATGGGGTGGAGGGGAGGAAAGGGGAGGGGGAGAGGAGGAGGAAGTTACCTAATTAGGCAATGTTCTGGGGGACGGGGAGGAGAGGATGGAAGATTGAACATCTGCGAGGTTCGACGGGCGAGAATTCTTGTTTCGGGTTGCAACTGGGCTTGTGGCTCGAGCAGAGAATCGGCGCGGCCTTTTGCCTCCCTTTCACCCTTTCCCATTGGCTCGGCTTTTGCCATTTACGATTCCCATGGGCGTCTCTTTACCCCGCCCCCGCGCGCAGCCAAGTACTCCTCCGAGCTCGGACACAGCATCTCCGTACCTTCACTCTACTACTTTTTGCTGAACAGGGAGCTTCCCATGTGGATATGACATGCAGCTCCTGGTAATAGACCGAGTATACAGAGCAAACATACACGGCTTCATTCCGATCATCGAACTCTCGGACTTCAAGTCGAACCCGTGCATCTTTACACATGTGTTGGCGTGTATGGAGGGCACTAACCTCTTGTCACACAAATACGCATCTTCTACCTGTGAAGACATCACAACAATGGCTCTTCACATACGTTATGGCTCTGATACTTTGCTCGAAGTACGAGCTAGGGGTTCAACGACTCGCCTAAACTGATCGACACCCACCACGCTACCCCACGCCCGTCAAGGATACGCGCGTACACACTCGGATGCGTTGATGCTTCCACACACGCATCGTAGTAACTTGACAGTGATTTTAATGGAATATCAGAGGAGGTTTGCAAGAGGGGAGGTATGGTACAGGGCGGCTTATGAGAGCCGAAGTGACTCTCGCAGCGGTGGCACCGGTCGAGTACTATAGTAGGTATCAGATCAGAAGGAGTAAGATGCCACTAATGCCTGGGGTTTATGGTCGTACATCACCCCTTTTCAACTCGAGCGGACGGTGAATAAGAGCTCGAGCTCAACTTGAAACCCCCGTCCGAGCGAGTTACATCAGAGATGTCAGCGCTTATACTTGAGCCCTCCATGCGTTCCCGTGCCTTCGGCGTCGTCCCTGGCCCGACCTTCCGTGCATGGACGGTAAAGCAGGTGGAAACAATTCCGGGAATGATGCGGATGTCGTGAAGGTAGCCCTGCGCCAACGTCTCGGCGTGCGCTGCGTACGGACCGCCTAGGAGTACCTCCTTCATCGAACGAGCGTACACAATCATCATCTCACGGAATTCGTGGCCCATTGCCTTCATTTCCGGATGCGACTGCCAGTCTCCAATGGGCGCATGGAAACGCTTCGCCTCGATGTTCGTGAACTGCCGGCTGTCTTCGAGCAGGCGAGGGATTTGCTGTGCTACTGACGTTATACCAAGGCTCATTCGGAGCGTCTC
>MU278745.1:0-12672 GCA_022385745.1 Cubamyces sp. BRFM 1775 | reverse complement strand
TCAAGGCCTAATAGTTCAAGAGTCACACTTGAAAGTGTAACATCAACAATCACTACCTCCAAAGCTGTACAATAGGGTGTTGCTTGCAGTTAGTATGGATACTATGTTAGTATGAAACTTATCTTGGCACAATTTATCATAGCAAAGGCAAAGGCAATCATGGCTTTGTTGGCTTTGTAGTATAGTCGTGAAGCATGAGTACAAAAACATGCCTCATGTATATGAACTCTGAGCATAGATAATAAGTATGCTACAATCTGTTGGCAATCACTTTGCAGTAATATGTGAGCAACATATCATCAGTGAATCTACAAAGCTTCATACACTATCCTCATCAATTGTATCTGCCAGGCATGGCCCTCTTCCCACAAGTGGGAGTTGTACGAAAGGTGCCAGTTGTCCATCTTAGTGCATGGTTCTGTGCAAGTAACAGTGGGTGCATTGCCTCTTTCATGCCGTGTGACCGATACCACACCTGCACGCCATATGTCAGAAGGGGTAGAACACATGAAATGTGAAGTGTTTTCTTCTGAAGGGCTGTGAGCCCTCAAATCGAGTTTCCGAGCATCAGCATCACATCGGCGGTGGTTACTGCCCATTCCACGAAGAACACAATGTGTGCGCAGAAGGTCAGCTTAGGATCAAGTCTGAACCCAAGGTATTTCCACTGCGCTGAAGGTTGCAGCACCAACCTGTCAGGCAAGTTGAGTGGTAACGGCTCCTGGTCTCTCGACAGGGCATGTGAGAGGAAGTGAATCAGTTCGCTCTTTTCGCTCTTCATGACGAGTCCTAGATGCCTAAGCATGTTGACTGTCTGAGAGTATCGGTCGCACAGGATGTGGCAATTGCTTTCCACCGATGGCAAGGTAACGACCCAGAGGCCGTCATCAACATGGAACTGTAAGGCTGACTCAGAGCACTGGCTGTTCCTGGGTGCCAGTACGTGTAGTGCTGGCGATATGTATATATTAGTGAGTACCGGGGAGAGTGCAGACCCTTGCCTGGCACCAACAGGCAGAAGGTCGAACCATGGGGAGGTTGCTTTTCCCCATCGGAAGCACGTTTGCCTGCCGCTGAGGTACTCGCGGAAGAAGCATACCAAGGTCGCAGAAAACCCATACCACTCCAGAATCCGGCAAGCAAGTTCGTGGTTCATGGAAGGAAAGAACTGCGCAACATCAAATGCTAGGCACAATGTTACGGGTTTCTTTCGCCACCCTGTCCGCACATGTGTGACCAAGCAGGCTGCAGCGTCTACTGTGCTGTGTGCTTTGGTTCCCCCAAATTGGTAGGGGTGGAGAATGCCATGTACCTGACATTTGTAGTGCAGCCGCTCGCTTGCTGAGTAGCACAATTGGGCGGTATGACTTGACCCGTGTATAGTCATCTTTGTATGGCTTTGGGATGACTACAGACACCGCGTGTTTGAATTGCGCGGGCCATGTTCCCAGCATCAGTAGCGCGTTGTATATGCGGTGTATGACCATCATAAAGTGCTGGTCCTGAAGGAGAATTTTGAGGTGTCGCCAGTGGAGGTGATCCCACCCCGGTGTCGAGGACGTGGATACCCCCTTGATCGCCTCGCAGATTTCCGCGCACAATATGGGAGGGCATTCACGCTGAGGAAGTTGAGGGATCTGCTCGAGTATGGACACGTCCACTGGTCTATTAGCAGCCGAGTGGAAGGTTTTTTGTCCAGAGCTTCCCACAACTCTGGAAGTTCTTGCAGTGTTTGCCCATTGTGTATAAGAGATCTATAGGTGGGCAGAGCGCGCAGTCCGATCCATGCCATCAGATCCCAGACGCGCCGCTGTCGTTCTGCGATGTGCCGAATGCGCTCATCCATGTGCTGTCACCTCGGAGCCCAGATAGCAGACTTCAGCTTCTTGAATGCTGACTTAACCTCCACCTTGGCCGCAGGTACAAGGTCAGGGTGATGCGTGCGGGCCATGTCAAGCCGATGTCATGTGGAGTTCAGTGCGTCTTGTGCAGCTGAACACGTTCCATCCCACCACAGCCAGGACTTGCTGCAGATCTGGGTGGGTGTGGCGTTATCATTCCACACCTCTCGGATGCACTCGTACAGTATGTCTACAGCTTGCCGGGTGTCCTCATCTGTCTCCAGCGGAGTGTCCGCCAGTAGACAGAACTCCACAGAATTAAGGATGGCCTCAATGAAACATTTTTCAGTGTCAGATCCTGGGGCTATGGACGGTTCGCCCTGATACGACCATAGCCCTGCTGGTACTGACACATGAATGACTGCATGATCAGAGAGGCCCCGCCCCTCCGCATCAAATATAATGTCATACAGCTCTTCGCTGCGATCGTCTGGGACCCGACGAGATCAATGACCGTTGAGCGGAGGTGCATAGGCACTCCTACCGGCGACGACAGCCTGAGTCCCAGTTGTGCATGGAGTTCGGTGACTTTGCCTACTCGTTCATTTGAGTCCGGTGGGTAGTCTGGGTCCCACATTGGCGCGTGCGTGTTGTAATCGTCTCCCGCTACATCAATGGCCGGGAGCTCGTGAGGGTGGTCCGTTAGATATCGCACCGTGCTATTGTCGTGGTCATTGTAGATGTTTAGAATGACGACTGGATCTTGTTCTGCCTCTGGCCGTACTGACAAGATCATGCAATCACAATGCTTAATTGAGGCGTCCAGCGTTACTATCGCTTTGGAGAGACAGCGGTTTACATGACAAACCACCTGTGCGTCCTTTCTGTTCTCAACCAGCTGCCATGCTGGGTGCAACTGTGTGCCATAAAGCATGTTATCCTCAGTCCGCTCCGCTAGCCCGGCAGGCACCGCTGAGGGGATGGGGTGGATCGAGCCGTACCATGGCTCTTGCAGACACACCACATCCACATTTAACTTTGCACACTGTTCAAGCACAAAGTGTGTCTGTTGAGGAGAGTGATTGACATTATGGAATACCGATGCGTAATGACGTGTTCATGATGCTCTAATATGTGGCGCATTCCTTCCCCTTCCTATTGCCCCGCTTAGTGCCACCGTTGGGCCGGGTTCTGGTGTTGCTGTGCGAGGAGTTCTGTGGGGGAGTGTCAGGGTCGAACTCGCACTGTACGTGGGCCAAAATGTACATGTGCGGAGTGCATGGATGGTCCAGCCGCGGTTTGCAGCGCATTCGCTCGTTCAAGGTCATGGTCCTGTACGCTGGAACGCGACACCTCTCGTCCATGGTTGTGCAACCAGTCGCGGTCACTTTGCTTCTTGAAGAATGGGCAGTCCTTCAAGGACACTGCGTGTTGCCCGTTGCAGTTAGAGCATTTGAGGTGGGGGCAGACGAAGCCGGAGTTGGTGCGGTCCGGGTTGTCTGCGCAGCACTCTGCAAGTGCATTGTGGAACCAGCACCACTCACACACGACCTGCCGGGACATGCATTGTCCCTTCGGGTGTCCGTACTGCCAGCAGTTGGTGCACTGGACTTCAGTGCGCGTATCTTCTACAAACTCGACCTGTGATGTCCCGTCGGGGAGAAGCACCAGGCGGCGCTTAAGGCGTGAGCCGAGGGAGTGTTTGCAATCGTCGTCGAACTCCACATTGAGGGTGTTGACCGTCCCGCCATCCTTGGGAAGCCCATACCACCTGACGCTCGTACTATCCCGATCTAGGACCGCTCGCCACTCGTCGTCAGCACGTAAGACCACAGATGCCTCGATGGGCTTGTAGACGGTTTTGCTCGGTCGGAGGTACGGTATGCAGCGAACACCGAGGGTGGTTTGAAAGTGATAGCGCTGAACGCGCATCTTCGTAGGTGGGACCTGGAGCGGTCCGTGAGGCGTTGCGCAAGGAAGGTGAGAACCTCGTCCGAGGGCTGAGAATTGATTTTTGCCGTGATGTTGCCAGATGGCGACCATTCGAGAGAAGCAATGACAAACTGACGTAGATCCGGCGCTGGGGCTGCCTTGAGGGCGTCGCTAGGGATTGCTTGCAGGACCCCAGCTTGCATGCATTGGAGGGGGAGGGGCTTCGCGACCTCGTCGAACGCGACATAGACCTTCCTGTTGGCGTGCTTTGGAGCAGGCTTCATTCGTTTGCAAGCTGGGGACCGACCTCACGACGGGGCCCGCGATGGGGAACGCGAGGGGAGCAACTCATAGGGGTCTTCGAGGTATCCAGGAGCCATACGCTCCGCAAGGCACGGAAAGGGAGTCGGCAGTCGCATGACCGCCTGCGCATAGGACATCGGGGCTGCCGTCTGATAGTTGGCCGCCCGAGCCGGGGTGAGAGTGACGTTACCCGACCCGGGGCTTGCATCCACATTGAGCCGGGAGTGTATGGGTCCAGGGGAGGTTGGCGGGGTCGCCGTTGACCCAGCCGTTGGCGCAAGGTAAAGTGAGTTCGGAGGGGGGCCAGCCGTGGGTTTGCCGAAGATGGTGCTCATGGCCTCGGGATTATCCTTTCGATGGCAGGCCACCCCGGCGACATGGTCGAAAGTCTTCCCATGCAGGTCATAGATCGCCATGTTGAACCAGTCAATGGCAGTAGTGGCCGCCACCCATCCAGCATAGTAGTACTCCGCTGGGGTTGTTAAGTCTACGTCAGCGCGGTGCTGTCTTAGAGACGTGGTGATGGAGTTAAGTCCCAATACGAGTGTATCCACAACGGCGCGGAACCCCCGGTCCCACCACTGTACGCCGTGGTCCATGTCGCTGACGTCCATCGCTGGTTCAATGTCATTCCCGTAGTTTCCAAGCACCGGAGAGGCAGCTCGGTCGATGATGTGGCTCGCGACGCTGCTTGCGCGCGGTGGTGGGTAGGGGCCATCGTCGCTGCTGTTCCCGAGCGAGAATGCGTCGCAGGATCGCAAGCAACGACGGGTGATGGCAGTAGAGCGATTCGGAGAGTTAGGTGGGGGGTATTGGGGGGTGTTGTACTCAACGTGTGAGTCAGCCTCATCCTCATTGGTGTGAGGACGCTTCCTTGGCGGCAAAGAGATTCGCTCAGACATTACTTCAAGGCCCTCCGGGGAGGCTTGGGTGCCTTTCCACGAGAAAGCGCAGCCAGAACTAGAGAGTTGAGCCGGGGCACCCGGGTTGTATGGGGAAGAGAGGAGGTGGGATGGGCGCTATACCGTGGGATGGTGGTGGTACGGGTGAAAGGAGAGGAGTTGGCCCATTGTGCCACTCAACAACTGTAGCATAGCCCTCGCTATGGCTTCCCTTTGATGGTGTCCGGAGACTTCTGCAAGGTAGTAGGTCTTTCTGTACCATGTGTTGTTGTTTTCCATCTCTCACTAGTGGTGGTATCCAATTTCGGGAGGTCAGCAAGTTGCTCTTGGCTACCACTGGCCGCTTTTAAGTTGATTGAAGGTGCCACCCTGGGAGGACATTTGGCGCATAATATAGCTCCTGCTTCATGTGCCATTCATCTTCATCAGGACCTGTGCCTACGTACCCAATCCTGTAAAGGACACATCAGCAATTTCTCAGATCCGCTTTTGTTGCACCTTAAAAGGTCCTCCAAGATAAATATAATAGGTTTAGGCGCGAGATAAGACTACCTTTTCACCTGACTTGCACAAACTCACCATCCTGAGACCTGTCTGTGGTTGCAAGTAGTGTGATAGTGACAAAAGGCAGGCCTATGCACGGTGGAACCTCTTGGGAGCTGCAATCAAGTGAGCTGTAGCTGTGAACTGACTGTGAGCAGGTGCAAAATTGCGTGAGAACGAGTACTCACTTGCCGGTGCCTTCCATGAGGCCGTAAAAATATAGCTTACCTCATGCCTGGTAGAGGGGACGACAAGAAAAGGCGGGGTCCTCAGCATTGCAATCCCTCGAGATGATATTCTATATCAAGGTGAGGGTGGGTGGCGATGATGTCATCAAAGACCCACGCACTTACTGCTTTTCTCCAAGCCCATTGCCCTGACATCAAGTTCTCAAGCCGACACTGGTGGTTGTGTGTCTTTTCGCGATATGGGGCACAATCTATGCCATCCTTGAAGTCAGGATTTGCGAGCATGTTGTGCACAACATCACGCGGATCCCGGTAGTAGACAGTATATGCATCCGTCATCCATGTGGGAAGGTCGGCCTTAGGGATGGTACCAGAGAATGAGTTTGTAAAGGACTGCCACTTGGCATCCCCCAAAGGTATGTTGTTGATCATGCCATACAACACATCCGTCGATGAAAAGGGAGGGTCTCCACCATGTCAGACCAGCCTAGCAGCCCATAGATCAAGTAGGGTATTGACATTCAATGCAGACATCTGTTCCCTCTGATAAAGTAAATCAGCCAGTTCAAACCAGACATGATCAGGATATGGCACCCAGTCACTTGGACTCCGTGGAGGAAGTAGAATAGGCAGCGCCCCTGGCGGCAGGGAAAACTGTTGCCTTGCACGTTGCAAGGCTTTCCTGGATCATTCTCAGTATGTGATGCTACAAGAAGTGGGATATTCCTACCATTGACAACAGGGTCCATGCAAGGAGACTCGGGCGGCGGTACCAATGGAGTCCTGCTTAGGTCAACAAGTTGTTCCAAGTTGTTGCTGGTTGTAGACGACGATGACATTTCTGGATCTGAGGTACTGGTCAGCACATGTCTGACATCTGAGTGATGTGATGTGGCATTACTGATTATATTCTGATTGTTGTCCCAAACTTCATCAGCATGGTCTGGGAATGTGTCTCTAGTTGAGGTCAAAGTTCCATCCGTGGACACCACCGTCTTGTGAGAATGGACCATTGGCAAAGCTGTGGCTGCTCCTGCCATCCAAACTGTTGAATCCACTTCTTCGACCATGACTGACGGAACCTAAGACATCATTCGGGCGGTCACCGCTGGGGCTGCATGAGGATAAGCGAAATCAGCAAGGGGATTTTTCGGGGGCAGCGCTGTTGATGGCAGTGTCATTGAGGTCAGTGTCATTGTATCCATCCTAGCCAAAATTGAGGTTGGTATCCTGCTGAGTGCCATCATCCCGAAGATCATTGGAAGCAATCTGTGCAGGAAACTGAAACAACCCGCCCTCTTACTCATTGTGTTACACTTTCGAGTGCGACTTTTAAACTATCAAGCCTTAAGACGTCAATGGATAGAGAGCTTGTATCTATCCAATTACTAGCCCTAGCTTTTCCAAGATAAGCGCGTAGTAACTTGTTCAGTTGAAAGCGAGATAACGAGCTAAACCAAAGTGGAGGAGGCTTGTCAGGCGGCGGGGGCTAGACGGGTGCTGAACAGCGTGTAGCCGTGTGTAGATGTTGCATGTAGACTGATCCCATGAGGAAGAAAGTTCGGACCAATGAAAGACTTTCTTGGCAGACATGGCAGGGGCCGGCGCAAGGAGTCTGACCAGCGACGGGTGCGTGAAAAGTCACCTGGACCCTTGATATGTGGCAAAAGCGGGCAGCGGACGGTGATTGAGAGGAGCATAACGGGTTTCGAGGTAGGGACGTGTGGCCTCAACATGGCATTCGCCATTCGTGATGTCGAGCGCATAGCAATCAAGGTTGCTCGCTCTCAACACCCTCAACTGCGGCGCGTTCTCCGCCCAATACCGCAACTCTCCCTTCCGGCCGCTCGCGCTACCTGCTCCCCCAGCTGCTTCCAGGGAGCGACCACAGCGCCGTCTACATCTTTGAGCGGAAGACCGGGGCACCCTTGGACGCGCTGCGTCACGCCCAGCAAGGTTTAGTGCAAACGATTGCGTCATGGTTCCTGTTGTTCTACTGATAGCTTTCGTCATTCAGGACAGCATTTACGCCCAGCTATGGTACGACGGGAATCGTTGAGTGACGACTGCAGTCGCAACATCTTGGGCTGCCTCCTGTACCTACTGTTTGTCGTGCGATATCGATCAATTCACTATTCTGCCGTAGTATGATGTGCGTTGACGCTATGTGTAGCGGACAACTATGGCCATGCTCGCACATCTTTGAGCGGAAGACCGGGGCACCCTTGGACGCGCTGCGTCACGCCCAGCAAGGTTTAGTGCAAACGATTGTAGTCGGTATTCATTCGTTCTGTGCTCTGATTTCACAGATCTAAGAGATCAGCAGGGTCACGGGTAGTGTACACAAAAATCTAGGTCTCTCGGCCTCTGGCACTTCATTTCTAAAACATGACAGCCAGATATTTAGATTCTACGCACGACGAGGTAATCGCGCAGCGGAACATCGTCCAGAAGCTCTTCATACAGACCGCGATGGACCTCAAGCATGAAAATGCGGCAATCCACCTCCCGACAACCGTCGGCCAGGACGCGCACAACGTCCTGTTTAGGCGCCACCAGCAGTGGTGGAGCTTGCACCCTGTACGTCCGCCCGTCTCCTCGTGTAGTGGAATACCAAGCATCCATGGATTGACGCCTGAGTCATCGCGCAGTGGCTGACGTCCACAGTGCACGATGAGATTCTGCCGCACAAAGACTTCCCACCGCCCAACCTGATGGAGGAGCTCGTCGACCTGTATTTTAAGCACATGAACTGCTACATGCCGCTCCTCCATCGCCCGTCGTTTGGACAGGGCATTATGGAGGGGCTGCATCTGCACGACGAGGGTTTCCGTACACTATATCCTGGGTGGACGACCAGACCTCATGTGCGCACTCTCCTTTCGTTCTGAGCCCCGTCATAGCCCCGCTCTACCTCCTACAAGCTCTCGATGTGACGCGAAGTACTGACGAATCTTCCCGACGGACCCGGAGGCCATCATACGTTCCATGAGGAGCAGTTTCACTTGCTTGAACTTCTCCGCCTTGTTCATTAAATCTATCCGCGCCTTCGCCGCGCCTTCCATGTTGCCTTGGCTCTCCGCGTCCATGAAACACGCGTCTGTGAGTCTGTGAACCTGGCCACGCACCATAACAGCAGAAGACGGGGTGGCGGGACGATGGGACGGCGGGATGGCAAGGGAAGCACGCACACCGGCAGGCACGTAGTACCCCCGCGTCGTCTAGCAACGTTGTCAGTAAGCCAGACCACACACGACTAGGGCCCATCTAAGCCGTAGAGAGCGGAAGGACGTCCATCAACCTGACCTGCCGGCAGAGAGCAACGAGGCTCGGAATGGCGAGGGCGCTCCGGCGGCACCGTGGTATATGAAGGCTGAATGCGGCGAAGCGCGCCGTGTTGGGCGACGGCGCACGCCCATACGCTCGCCGCAGGCCCTCTCCCATCGGCAGATGAGCGTCATAGGGCCATGGTGTGACCCAGCGACAGCGCCTGCCATGTGAAAGAGCCGCGGCGAGCGCAAGTGCGAGAGATGCCGCCCCTCGCTTCGTACTACACTAGAGGGTATCACGGGGACGCTTTAACGATTCGACTCCGAAATCGATTCCCTGTGGAAATATCAGCGACATGCGGTAACCAATTCATCTAACAGTGCTCGCCGTTTCCAGACCGTCCGGGTATATCTTATCAGCTGCTTCAAACAGCTGCCGATGACGATCAGCTGTCGCTTCAGACGTTGAGCGAGCACCGATCTCACCGGCGGGCATACACGGCTGCGCCCAAACGGCCTTCCTCTTCCGCATCAGCAGCGAGCGCACACCAGCGCGAGCGATGGTGTTCGAAGAATCGAAGACTACGGTACGTTTCTTCTTTCTTGATGTGCACCTCTTCTTGCCAACCCGCCTTGGCAGCCCGACGGGTAGAATGGGCTAGGAAGGACGGCGGAGAGAGGAGGCGAGCATGCTGCATCGGAGAACAGGTCGAAGAACCACTGAGTAAACAGCTGAAGCCGTGTATTGCCAAGTGCTGGAAGCTGCAGGACTCCCTCTGACGACCATGTCGCTCCAAGGAATGGTTCCCCATGGCCGAGCAGGCCATCAGCACACCGTCTACGCTCTCGGTGAGCGCCCGGACATCCTCTGTGGCAACCTCATCGTCGCGGCCTCCCGGCCCTCTGCGCCGGTCTCTGTACCTTTCTAGGCGACATCCCTCTCGTCTTCAAACTGCTTTCCCTCTCCCAGGCTGGCCCGACTGAGCCTGTTGGGCCTGACGCGCCTGCGCCTGCTGCTTGCTCTGCTCGACCAAGTTTTTCAACCAGCCCTTCTTCTGATCGTTCGGGAGTGTGGCGAACGTCACTTGATCTCGTGGGGACAAGCTGGATAAGGAGCCAGACGTGATGGAGGAGGATGCCGAGGGCAACAGCGTCGGCCTGGGCACGGCTCAACGTTCCCTGTCAAAGTCGCAACGGTCACCGTCCAAATGCGCGTCACAGACGAACGGCAGCAAGAACCTCGGCGACGCCTCAGCCAACTGCTCTTTGTCACCGGCCATGTCACGATCAAGCATTGTGTCCCTCGAGCTCGTCCCGCGCGAGTGCAAGCGCTAGAAGCACGTTCTTCCTAGCATCTGCATAGGCGCACTTGAGGAGCCGTCATGACGACACCTGCGACCAGGATCTCTGCATCGCCGTTGCTAACATCTCTGCTCCGCTCTACCAACTCGCGGCTCCGAAGTGCATAGCGTCGATGGCCCGACCCAATCGCCTGTCCTCCCTGATTCGTCGTCTAGGCCTTCGTCGTACGAAGACAACCATCATCAACGGGAAACCAATCCTTAAATTGCCCGATCGGCTGGTCAACATTGTGGATTGCAAGTTTGACGAGGATGAATGCGCATTCGTCCGTGGAGGAGAAGGTCAACACCAGTCTCAAGCAGCTGCAGCAAGGTGACATCTGACATCGAGGCAGGACGGTAAGGATCAAACCACGACACAATCTATATCGGCGGCGGAGCGGGCGGGGTTAGGGTGGGAACAATGAGACCCTGGGTCAATGGTAGAACACCGAGATATCGGCGCCGATGTGCTGCCCGTGTACATGGCCACTTCGCGAGCAGTACTGCGGCAAGTCTGCGTGCTACCTGCGGCCCGCCCCGGAAGAGCTACCCTCGTCAGCCTATCAGTGATCGCTCTGGTGAATTTCCACCGCGCTGTGTCTTGATCGGCAAAGATGTGCAGACGGGGTAGGTTTTACGGTCCTACCGTTCAGTTTCTGGCTGATACTGTTCTCAGCATCTGCAACAAGCTGACCGCCTTGTATGGCTGGAACGAGGCAACGTTCCGCTGGCGTCCGCGCGGGAATGCGTCCTGTCAACATCTGTACTTTTGCCACAGAAGCTCGCCAAGCGCGGGACCGAAACGCTCGCACTAGGCAGGATCGCGGGCGCTGCAGGAGACGGGGGGCACTCGAGCTGCGTTGCCCGCCGTCTGCTTTGAAGCAGCCCTCGGATGGTACCCTACCACACGACGTGGTGGCGAGTCATCAGGCGGCGTGGTACGTGCGGTGCCACGCAAGTGGTACGCGTCTCAGGTCCCCCGTTCCTGTCGCATAGTAGCTGTTGACTGCCGGATAGAACGTCCACGCCATCGGGGACCGCGCAAACGGCGTCGTCTTAGACGCCTTCGAGGCCGCGCTCGCCACAGAACCCACGACAGGCGCCCGAACAAGGTCAGCCCGGAGCTGCCCCTCCTCGGCAAGGTGCTGCCCGTGTTTCTAGGGCTAGGATTCCGCCAGCTTAGCCGGGAGCCGCAGTCGCGGGGCGTATTTGTTCAGCTGGCCCGATCATAGGCGTTCCAACCGTCCTGGAGATGTCAGCCAGCGCTCACCAATTGCATAGAGAAGCTCAATCAAGCATGCTTCCGGTTCGTGCCGTCCCATTCTTATCCCACTCTCAAATCCGTTGACGTGCGAATGATAGATCCGCGTATATGGCATGAAATATTTCGACGAGACGGCTGCCTATTGGGGCGATTCATTCGACAAGATCGTTCGTGCGGGTAACAATCGGCTCAGCGTGCGGAGCGTAAAGATTTTTGCGGGGCAACGTAGAATGGGAACGCACCTTCCGCGTAACAATGGGCTCGCTCCTCGAGATAGGCGCGATGGCCACCTCCGTTGTCTCGACCCCCGAGTCGTCCTTACCATGACGATCGACTCACGTGGCCTCTCTTCGTATTCTAAACATTGTCACCTAAAAATGCGATGCTCTACTTGAATGTATCTGTGAAGGTATATATGGGTTGCCTACTAGATGGCGGATCTGTACATGTCGGACCAGCGCGCTCGGTCTCCTGCTTGACGCTCCGACATGCACTCGCGGCTGATCTGCTCGACCTGGAGCTTCATGTCGGTGGCAAGCTCACCAGCGTCGTCGAGCGTGGTCGGACACTTGTCTCCTTCTGTGCGAGGTCTGGACGAGCGGCGGTATCGAACTGCGTGGCTGTGTCGATCTAGTGGGGATGGGGAGAAAGACGTTCTTGAGGAGCGTCTACCATGGGCCGTCCCGTTCTCTTCACTCGATACGACGAACCCGCACAAAACTGGCGCGGAACAGCAGACATCGTCTCCAGGCTCATCTCTTCTGTACGGTCTTGATGACGAGCGGGGTGTGCGATTGGCGAGGGCGCGCTCCATGTCGGAGGGTGTAGGTGAACCAATTTTCTGACCAGGCCTGAACGTGTGGACACTTGCTACGTCTGACACACGACATACAGCATTAGCATCTGGCAAGCTGACGACTCGAACACAGGGGCTTACCAGGGACATCCATCAATCGTAGCTTGTCTTGCGGGGTTTGTGGGACGTGTAGAGAGAAGTGGACGTCGACAGACTGGGAGGGGGTAGAGAAGGAGAAGGAAGGGAGCGTGCGGAGGATGATATGGGGCCTCCTGGGATCGGCCTTATCGA
>MU278744.1:0-12679 GCA_022385745.1 Cubamyces sp. BRFM 1775 | reverse complement strand
TGCGCGATACTCTAACAACCCCGCCTTTGTTTTGGGGTTCCCTGATAGGCTTGACTTACATCAGTCGATCATCGCAGGTCCTTCTCCTCCATGCTCTCAGCGAGCGCAAGGTCCGGGGTGCCATCCTCTCGTCCCTCTCCCCTCAGTCGCTCCTCCTCCTCTCGAGAGCATCTCGCGGCATCAGGGAGCTCGTGTCCGAGTATTTCAAGACTGCTTTTGACATCAACGCAACCCTTGGACGGTTTCTGCCCGATCCGATGTCGTTCCGTTGCTTGCAAGCTCGCACGGGGACCCTCGTCTCCGGATCTGTCGCCCTACAGTTCTTCGATCGAACCCGCTATGAAACTTCCGACCTCGATATCTATGTTTACCTCCCGTTCCGTCGCGAGGTGGGCAGATGGCTCCTCAGCCAAGGCTTCGAATTCACCCCTAGTCGCCACCAGGAGGAGAGCTTCGAAGCCGCTGTGTTGCCCCGTCGACAAAGCAAGGGATTTCATTATGCTATGCCCGGTGTTGCCGCCATATACACCTTCCATCGACATACGCTTCGCGCCAGCATCAAAGTGCAGATTATTGTTGCTATCAGAATGCCGATGGAAGTCATCCTCGGCTTTCACTCTAGTAAGTCTGACTAGCCGCTTGTTGTGCAACTTGACTCATTCCTCTGCTGCAGCATGCGTCATGAACGCTATCTCGTACGAGAAGGCCTACTGCTTGTATCCTCGCGCCACGTTAGAAGACCGCTGCTCTCTTTTGAGCTGGTCATCGCAGGGGCGCGCGAAGAGGCGTGCCGAAGGGATACAGAAGTACAGCGCCCGTGGTTTTCGCATGCTGACACTCCCGGATTGGGACGTGCACACGCCGAACCGCTCTTTCCCGTCCATCACCCGCTGGTTCGGAGACTGTCACGCATGGACAATCTCGTTAAGTCTGAACGGGATCACCCCTCCCCCTCCATATAACGTGTATACCACCCCTCGTCTCCACGATCCGGCAGCCTTGACCAGTTTCCTGATGCGTTGGGATCCTGTCGATGGTGCGATAATGTCCTTTCGTGTTGTTAAAGTTCCGATTCTTCGATTCTACTTCGTTGCAAGCGACGTAGCAGCCGTCAATTACCTCACCTCGCTACTACTCCAGAAGGATGAAGAAGACGTGCACACGGTTGCAGACTGCTCTATAGACGACTGGAAATAGTGAGTGACTCTTCAATCATTCAGAGGCCGATGCTCAGATGTCAATTTCTAGTGTAGATGCAGAAATGCCTGCCTTGTACGCGCTTTTCTTGCGTTTTACCTGTGCAAGAATGCGGCATTGTTTACGCTAAGAACGGTGGTTGGAATATTCATAATCAAATACTATCACTGGTACCTTCGTGGCGCTCGTCTCTCACGGGCAGCGAAAGCCATTCGACTTCCTCTCTTGACGTGAGCCTGTCCGGACACGATCACTGCCACGGTTACGGCTCGGCATCTGCCCTGTCTGTGGTCGCACAAACCAAAACTCAGTAGCACGGCTTCAAGATGGCGTTGCACTTATACAACGCGTTAGCCTGGGCACGGCCGTCCACCCGACATATACACGTTCGGGCTACTGCACTCCTGTCTCCACAAGGGCGTGCCGACGGTACCACACCTTCTCGGCGACCGCATTGGGCCGTATTATTCGCGGCATTGGCAGCTCGGTGGACTTGCTTTCGTTTTGACGCGAGGTCTTGAGCGTATCGCGCATACTTCGCACATCCTGAGTCGCACACGCGCGCCAACGCTCAAGAGTATGAGCCCAAGGTCCAAAAGGTCAGGAATACGTGTAGCGTGTAGTTCAATCTGATCTCGTGTGCCTTGCAATCTATCTTGGAAAGTTTAGAGCTCGTTACGAGACGCCCCGCATAGTGGGATGCGAACATAACTTGGCACCAATAGAAGCGGACGCGCGAGGCGGGAGGCGGGAGGGATGTGCGCGACGAACTAGAGCGAGGGGGGCAATGTATCGTAAGCGCTCGTCGGTGGCCGGAGTGATGCGCCACGGCGGGCGGGATTTCAACGTTCTGTTCAGACCTGGGCATAGAGAGCATGCATGTCCTTCGATGCGCAGTGCATCCCTTACTCCTCAACGAAGCAGGTCGATTGAATCAATCAAGCCACTATTACAGCGCGGGGAATATGTTGTGGATCTATCGCTCAACTCTTCCGTACCAGTCGACGCTTCTTAGGGTTCACCGGTTTGCTCCCGCCTTGTGTGACCATTCCTCGAACTGCGCGACTCACAGCGGAGTTCCTTCGTTTGTCCCGTATACGCGCACTTCTGCGTAGAGTGAGATCACCTCAATTACACAATCATCGCAAACCCTTACCTACGAAGAGCCCGAGCCTGCGGTAGCACTTCCACGCAGATAGTTGTACTATCGTCCGGTGCCTCTTCACTAGGCCGTCTTGTGTCAATAGTAACTGCATACAGCGGGTGTATTGGCTTACTATCTCGTGCTGGTTTCTATATCAGCCTCGTAATCTGGATACTGCAGCTCGAATTCCACCATTGCATCGGAAGAACACTCGTCCAGAGTATGATGCGAGTCAAAGCTGGTCTCGGCGTCTTCCACAAAGCTCATGCTGTGGTAACTAGCTCAGTCAAAGCTGCCATGCGCGGTACTTCTTATAGTGATTATAGCCAGTGCCTATATGCAGTGTGATGAGCCTTTCTATGAGTTTACAGTCTATTGTGCCCCTAACACGGCCCACAATACAGAACCAGGCTTGATCGCACTTTGCCGCACACAGCTCCCGCTCTTTGCCGCGTGTAACTCTCTCGCACTTTGCCGCACATACCTCGTGAAACGGGATCCCTACGTAGGACTCGCGGGCTGGCCAGCCAAAACACACCTCAAACGGCGTGTTTGTGCAGGCTGCCGAACCTACCCGCCATTTGTGACCTCCACGCTCATGCGCAGGGTCCCTGACAGCTAATTGCGGTTCTGGGAATACAACCATCCGGGAAGAAGGAACATCAGCTAGAAATGCCTTGTGGACTCGTTGACTGAGGAAAGAGGGAGGTGGAAGCCTCGGGGAGCGTCGCCGACAAGTATGTTAAACGGACGAAGGCCGTATGCGCGACAGCTGTACGACATGCGCGGCGGCGTGCGTGCAGCTTCAGCGTACGCGTGTGAGACATCGCCAATGAGGAGGGGCTCGCCGCAGATGATGATGATGGTCCATTTCCGGGCATCTGGCGGCAGAAGTCAAGAGATTATTCGTCTAGCGCTCTTGGAACACTAATATAGGGTTTGAATTACCCCTGAGTATGTTCGTCTTGAATATATAAGCCACGCTTATTAGCTACCCTTCTCCACCGAGAATGTGGACGGGCACCATGCATCTCGTGAGTAGTTCTTACTCGTTCGTGGAGCGATTGTTGGCTGAAGTGCAACAGTTGACAGCGCTACAGATTGATGTCGTCTATGATGCCGTCTTCTCGTTCCTCTCTCCCAAAGAACTTGTGATGCTAGCCAAGACTTCTCGCGCTCTGCGCTGGGCTATACTTGACTACCTTGGACATGCTTTCAATCCATACCATCTGCTGTCGCGCTTTGTGCGTGACGTTGACTCCTTCCGCAATCTCCAAGCTCATACTGCCACTGTCATCTCTGGGCTGTCAGCTCTTGACTTCTTCAACAGATCGCCACACCTCTCCGACACCCTCGATCTATACGTTCATCTCAGTCACCGTCTCGAGGTAGCGCTATGGCTCTCCCAAGAGGGATATCAATTCCTTCCCTCCGACACACAGTCCCTCGACTTGGAATCTACCGTCACTGAGGGCATACCGGAGTCCAGCGACGACAGTATCTTCGGCGTAGCTGGGATTCTTCTCTTCAGGCGTTTGGACGGTACAAGAAATATGGTCCGTCTCACGGTCGCTGCAAGAACCCCAATGGAGATCATACTGAACTTTAATACTAGTACGTAACTCTGCTCGAAGCAAGAGACCATGCTGATTCGCCCAAAGCTTGTATGATCAATGTCATAACCTACGAGAAGGCGTACTGCGTGTTCCCTCGTTCCACCCTCTACGAGCAGCAGTCCTTACGGAACAACGACTCCAAAGGCGCATACTTCGTCTCAGAAGAAATCAGCATGGATATCGAAAGACGGGGGATCACCGAAGTCGATGAATTGGATTCCGAAGAGCAAATACGTCTAGATCCGTCTTCTACCTTCGTTCTCGGATGGAGATGGATCGACGACACGGCTAGTTGGGTCATCAAACTGGATACACGACAGATCACCACGTGCCCCGCCACCAACGAGGAGTCGACGCCCCTCCGATATGATCCTGCCGCTGTGAGTGGCTTTTCTCTCCGCTACAATACGACTAGCAAAGCCCGCCTCTACTTTACGATAATGGATGGGCCCCACACCAAGTATTGTTATGCGCTCGGAGACCGGAACCTGACGGAGCAACTCGTTAGTGCTCTTTGTCGTCGATGTCCTTCCGGAGACGGGAGATTGTGAGTGCCATAACCATCTTTATGAAATCCTCTGAAGCTTTACTTCGCACCCAGTTACGATGGAGAGTTACGCGAAATGTGTAGAGAGATATTAGCTGGGATAATTGAGGTTCAGGCGGAGGCTATGACGCGCTTTCTATCGATGCTGATACGTTGATCACTGTTCCCGCGGATCCGTCGTTGTTTCTCAATTTTAATACTGGTTCTTAGCAAGCCAATATCATGAGGGCCGAAATGCTGAGCGGCAGTGCCTGCCTCCGCGCGCGTCGTCTGTAGCGCCCACTGTCAAGAAGCCGGCCGAATCCGAGAGGAGGAAGACCGAATGGGCGTCTGTCCCAGTACGCTCTTTTCTCCCACTCACCAGGCACGCCTACACCCGCGCTGCGATAAGTGGCACTCAAAACACGGCACGTATCGGGCGATAAACGACGTCTCAATCATTGTGCTACGTGTACGACTACACGCCAACCCTCCGACTAGGGATACGGCGGGGTTTCGCCTCGAATGTGCGAATGAGTGGCTATAGCTTTCAGGTCTGTCATTCAGATTGCTATTGTAAGTCATCTTGCTCACAGAGCTGAGAAGATGAACTGCCGGGCGGATCCACCGCGGTCGGTGGACATCGGTGATGCTAGCTCGAAGACGCCGCAGCAGCATCATTGTAGGGTTCAGCCACTCCGTTCCTTCGTTGTTTCGGTGCTCTCCCAATGTATCGCGCCGCAGCTGTGACGGCGTAATGTGTACGTGATTGAGGGAACGAGGCTGAGGCACAGCTGGCAGGTCAGGATCGTTGGTCTACATAGGAATCCACTCACGTCATCTGTCATATTGCGTGTAGCAATCGGGCAGGGTAAGGAGTGCGGTGTGGTCGGCATAAATAGGCCCTTGGTTTCACACGTAACGCCAATACTCCCTCTCTCAGGCTCCAACAAGGATGCGTCCAGTGAATGAGTGAGGTTTTCGTGCGTGGTCATTCTCTGAAGAAGTCTCATTTGTTTTACAGTGGATTTATTCCCAATGACAGATGGCCGATTCAGGCTGCCCATCGGCCGTGGATACCTGGGTGTTTAAGCGGAAGCATGCAATTTACTAGGCTAACGTCAGTATGGCCGGCATCGCTCCCCACGCATGGCCGTTCGCATGTAATTGTCGCATATCCGTACAAGGTGCAGACCGAGGAACGAGGAGCTCGGGGTCTATCGCTCGCTACAGCGAATCCATCATCATTATCGAAATGCCACAGCGATAGTACACCACCTGCATCCGGATGGTCAGAAGACGGCCCTTCAACGCGTTCCCCTTCCTTCATTCTCCGACCTTACGCATGGCCGTTGCAGGGTCGCCAACACGCACCCGGCACCTGCTTCGCGAAGCGTCTGGGAACGAACGCCCAGCATTCCGCACAGATATCGGGCCTACCTTCTTTTCCCTCGCAATCCCCGCTTTCCTCGTCTAGCAACACCATTACCTCCTCCGATCACACGTCAGGCCCGTGCGTACGTCACAGCCGCCGGCTCCGCATCCTCCCAGGTTACCGTCCCATGCAAGCTCCGTCCGGGTCATTGGCCATTGCGGCACCCCGATTGCCACCCCTCGCCATGACCCCTTCGCCTCGTACAATGCGGTGCACACCTCGATCACAGCACATTGGCCAGAGAGATCATGATCATCACTGTCGAGGTCAGATCAGAGCTACGATATGCCATTTTCCAGGCTGTGCGTACGTTTTATGGGGTAGTACGGCCGCTGTTACGGAGCACTTGTACCGTTGTCACCTGGACCCTATGCACCTGGATGATTCCGGAGTTCTTTGTCCATGGACGGCCCACTCAGTAAACGGCTCAAACTACCACTGCCCCAACACGCCGTACATGGACGCTCGCGCGCTGGCGAAGCATATTCTCAAGAAGCACTTGTGGGAAGGAGGTTTCCGGTGTGTGGTGTGCGGCGCTATTTTCTTCCGCGGTTGCACGACGAAAAGACGCCACTGAGTGGGGAGAGGACTCTGTGATTGTGAGTACAATGATTGTAGTTCTCCCCACACACTGAGACTGACCTCGGCTGCCTCAGACGGTAGCGTCATTCGCATCTGTTTCTCAATGTGGTTCGCGCTCGGATGCCGAAAGAATACCGGATAGACTGACTAGGCGATTCCAGGTGGATCTTACATGGTATTTTGATCAGTGTCTCGTATATTAAGTATAGCGCCGCGTACTATAGACTAGCTCGGCAATTAGAAAAATGGGGATGTGGGAGGCGAGGCAGAGGCTGGGAAGAGGGTCGAGAAAATAGCTGTCATAGTAAGGCCGCGGGCATGAACAGTTGCTCGGAGAAAGATTAGCATCAGTAATGTTACTCACAAGGAGTATGCGGCACTTCAATACAGTCGAGCTGTAGCATATTGTGCGGAGGAGAAGTGGCGAATTTAGATGTTAAATGTTGGATGCATTCGACGTAAGAGTTTCAGCCCACCTGGAAGCAGCCGTCGCCCACTAACTGGGCAGGCTTGAATATATGGCGCTATGATTGAAGGCCTTCCAGACAATTGTGCCCCTCAGACGAACCTGAAGCATTGAAAGGACTGACAGAGACGGGTACTATATAAGATATCTGTATGTGATCACAGGAGGTGAGCGATTGCGATGGATGGCCGGAGTCAAACAGGAAGAGAGGCGGAGCAGTGGGGAGAAGATGAGCATTGACAATATGAGAAGGATAACAACGGCGGAAAGTGAGGGAGCCAAGAGGGAAAGGGAGCACAGGGTAGGCGAGCCAACCAAGCAGGAGAGAGGGAAAACTGGGAGGCGAATTATCAGAATCACCACAGTGCACCTGTTCGCGCGCTCCGCCTACTTGCTTTCTCAATATCCGTGGCAAATTATCCGGTTCTATCCTTCCACCATACCGAACTCCCCCAGTAACTCGCCCCATCACCCTTAGGCTCTGCACAAACGGCCTCGTCATCGAACTGTCTAGCTAAAACATTCCTGGAGTCCCGTTGCGTACATCCATTACAAAACCCACCCATTCAAAGCACGATCGGCGTCGTTGGCAAACGGCCCAGCAACACAACCCTTTCCGTCTACGCAAGTAGATGCATCTCTGCGCCGGCCACGACGACGATTCGAATTGCTGATTTGGCACAATATTGAATCCAAGAACTTCGTTGAAGTAACCCATCTTCCGCGCCGTCGACGATAGCAACGTCTACGGCATCTCGACTCGCAGAATACGGACGCCACCACACTATGTTAGTTCTTCGGTACGATCCCACATAGGTAAGTACCTCAGATCACGCCGTGTTAGCTAGCTGTAACGTGGACGCTCACAGGAGATCAACAAATTCTGGTCGGTTTCGCGGGAGCCTGTGGCAAGGTTGTAAGGCCCCCCTCCCGCTTCCTCCGCACATTTTAGCAGGCTGCCACTCCTTACAGCCCGTTCAGGCCCCCAGGATGCATGGCAGGAATCTGCTAAGCAGGATGCGTTATTCTCTCATACGCCCCGTGAAGATATCCTCATAACGTCGTCGATGCCTGCAATGGCGCTAGGTGTTGAGGTTGCAGAGGTGAGTCTCTGTGACGGCTGTGTGGTATAAATCACTCACAGAAGTATACCGGATTCTAGCTTATACCCAGTGTCACCAGCACCTTCACCGATAACGAGAACGTCGGTTTGCATGTTTCTTTCGGCCTGCCCCGGCTATCCAATGCTCGCAGCCATTCAAACGACAGGTCAGTCGAGATGATCCAGTACACGGAATCGGCGGAAACTCACATGCAGCGCCCCGTGTATGTGCAAGCTCACGAGATCGAATCCGGACCATATATCCACCGGCACTCTCCGTCTGATTGCTCCCATTAGCTCCTCCGCATTGCCGCAACTTCAATACGGTTCCCCGTCTGATACAGTGGCGCTTCAAGTACGCAGAAATACCGCTGTAGCAAATCGTCAGCCAGAGAGACTTAGAGCCCTACGGTACATGTTGTACCGGTAGGAGATTCTTCTGAGACTCAAAGTAGACGGCGCCGGAGAAGGACGCTTATGCATCCATGCTCGGGTTCGAACTCGCAACCTACGCGCGCGCGATCATGACGGCGGTTGTTTGTCCAGCGTGACGGGGCGAATATGCGATGTGACAAGCTTTGCTGTCACAACTTCGAATCTGTAAGAAAGAACTGACAACTTTGACAATTGTGTCCAGACGAGCTAGTACACCGTGCGGTCACAAACCTATCTTGCCTGATCGCCGTTCTTTTTTCCCTGATGATAGCTTCCCCTCAACCCTTAGTGAGTAACCGTCCCGGCGCCGCAGAGACTCCGCTAGCGATTGTATAGCGCGGAGGCCCGAAGTACGGTTGCCAAGATCCCGTAAACACGCTAATAGATCAGAACTCTGTCGGACGCGCCGATTCAATGAGAAAGCTGCTACTTGATGTGGAGATTAGGACACGCTGCATCTTCTCCCACCGCCCGGAGAAGATGCCCCTGGATGTTCTCGCTCTAAACTGTGATGAGGAAGCCTCATTGTACGTAGCATTCCTTGATATCCCTGACTTGGTTTCAAGGGTACATCTTGGCCTGGAGAATGCATTTTGAGCGCAGAGCACGGTATATACTTGCGTTCCATACCCAGCTCCCCGTAACATCCCTCCTCAGCGTCACATTCGTCTCTTCGCCTGTCGCCGCATGGCCATCGACTTCCACCCCGCGTCCACTCAGGATCACGCAGAGGATGATTCAGCGCTGAGCCACCAGAACGCTTACTACTTTGTGAGGCGCGATGGGAGAGTGTGGACGCTATCGCTCTATCCTCTCCCTGTTGATATCCCAGAGCTGAAGGTACGTTTTGCACCCTTCGATAACTTTCAATGGCGACCTACCTCTCCATTCCAGCGCCAACAAAATCACTGTGCGCTGTTACGCCTCACAGTGCCGAACGACGGCGACTGTCTTGGCAAACTTCACCGCTGCCTCGATGATGCTGCCTCTGCAGGGTCAGAGGTGCCTGTCCGTGCGTTAGACATTGGTACGGGCCTTGGAGAATGGTATGCCGATTTGCCCTGCCGTATCCTAACGGCGGCTCGCTCACCCTACATGTTAAGGATTAGATCTATGGCTGTAGGGCTACCCGCGGTAGACTTCTACGGCATTGACATAGGTACGATGATGGAGAGACGGCCGTATCAAGTATCTGATCTCAGTGTATAGTTCCGGTATTCACTCGCCGTGTCCCATCGAATGTTACATTCGAGATCCAAGATTTCAACGATGGGCTCTGCTACCGCAGTGAATATATGGATCTCGTCCGCGCGCAAGACATTTCCCTCGGCGTCAGTATGCTTCGCTGCAGTTTAATCCTTCCCTCTAACATTCTTGTCAGGTTGAATCTTATCCCCGTCTCGTAAGGGAGGCCGCACGTATCCTCAAGGTCGGCGGTGTTCTCTCGGTTTGTGAATGGACTCGCACGATCTTCATAAATCGTCGCCGTGATATAACGCGGACGGCCCCGCGGGCGTGTCTGTTCCTTATGGTTCTCGCAGATTGCCTGTATGCGGACTGTTACGCAGGTCCTGTTGTGGACTCACTCAGAAATGCGGTCACACAGGAACCGCGGCTCTCTGTGCAGCACGAAGCTTACTGTACCATTCCTATCGGGGATTGGCCCGACGACATCTACGCAAAGTCTATCGGTGCCAGGTACCGTCGGGTCCTAGTCGACTTTGCAACGGCGATGGCCCCCTTCTTGAGACGAGCCCTACACGCAGACGATGTTGATGACCTGGTAGACGGGTTTGTCTCTGACTTGTATAGCGTAGCTGGCCTGAGTACTACATACTATTCTGCCTATGTTGTTCGTGGCTGAGGATGTCACCTCTCTCTTCCCTCCGAGAAACAAATTCATACCTTTTCCTCCACGTCTCGTTCACCTCCTAGTCGTTGGGAAGATACATATTGACAATCACATGATGAACGTACCACAAGTCCGCGCGACGAGTCGAGCTCAGAGTCATAATCGCGACGCCGCACGCGCACCCAAAACTGTGAAGCTGGACCCGATCAACGGACATGGGCGAAACAATGTCATTCCTTATCTGAGCATCCATGGTGAAGCGGTGCGCGCGCGCGCGCGCTCTTCGTACCTATCTCCGTGGCTTAGAGGCTCGGGGTTCGATCCTAAGCAAGGTATTTCTTTTTTGGCTATCCCCGCAGCCGTGGGCGAGATAGGAAGGCCTCGCCCTGGAGGCCTGAGGCTATTGCCCTTCTGACCACTTCGTCTATCCCCCGCGTCCCTGGAGAGTCGGGCCCTATCAAACGACTCTCACCTTCATGCAAATGCCGATGTACAGCACATGCGTCTATTCTATTGGGGCATGATGCCGCAGCTGCCCTAAAACAGATGTCCTTTTACGCCAACTGCGTAAAGCCAATTAGAGGTTTTTCAGGCTGAGAAACGCCGATCACAGTCATGCGAACCGCTCATGCGAATATCGTGGCATCCGTGCAGGCCTAGGAGTTCGAGTTATCAACCGCCTGTGTTCCATAAATATGCGGCGATATTATCAGGGCTGAACATCGAACACCGATCATGGTCAGTGCAGTGTCGCGAGTGATTATTACCCCATCCCCCTCTGAACATCACTTGACAGCCTCCGTCCAGAGAGCAGCCCTTTTTCCAGCTTCTAGGTCGCGGATTGCGATACAGTCCTCTACCAGCATCCTATCGAGACGTATTGCGCGCGCACCGAACTACCTGGCGACGTTCTTCCTTGCTAGGGGCATCCTTCCCCCCGTATACGTCGCGGTCCTCGAGTTGGGAATGCCTTCTCGCGCAGGTAGAATCGGCCCTAACCAACTTCGTGAGTCGTCCAGTAACACGCTCTTATCAACATGATCATATAGGCTCATTTACCCTTTAGGAGGAGCCCGCGTTATCTTATTTCTCAGAAACGGGACAACACACCTTGCTTGACTCTCCGTCGCAGCGAGCCCAAGTTGTACATTCCTTGTTACAGAGAAGGCGCATAATTGACTGGTCAACGCACAGAATTCGACAGCATTCGGTGCCCTCACCGTTGCAACCAACTATATCTCAGATTTCAGCGAGTCCAGTTACCTGGAAGACTCTAACGCAGTATCGTCATCGAACAAATGCGTATATGAGTCTTCGACCGTAGAGGATATGGTAGCTGGTATTGATGAGGTGAGACGCTCTCCTATCACTGCAATCGATACTTGTTGAATGTGTTACAACAGCGACCCGAGCCGCCAGGCGGGTCGTTCGAGAGCCTCAGCCCCAATGGCGCTTGCGCGCTCGAGGTTGCGCCAGTTGAGGACGGTCTGAAGGATGAAGTCGGCGTCGCAGTGGAGCATCCGGACGCAGTGCTAGGTCAGGCATCTGCATCTGAAACACCTCTGGTAAGGTTGCATCACTGCCAACGCCGCATCTACCTCATTCTCACGTAGTCAGACCTCAATCACCGTTGGCCCGATGTTCACCATCTCTACGTGTCCTGAACATGCTTGGTCGTGTCGTATTAGCGGGTCCTCTAGCGTAACTTCGCGTGAAACCGTCGATTCGAGTCTGCTCTGATAGTGATGAACGCTCAATGTATAATGTGAATGTCCACGATTGTGTCGTATGGCGCGGTGACCCACGTCGCCTCCTAGCCGTCTGTGACTGAGTTGATTTCGGGTTCAAAAGTCTCTTTGCGGCGCGTAGTCATTCGAGTCGAAGCCGACTAAGTGAAGGGAACGAAGGCATCAACGTTCGGCTCCCTGTCGTTCCGTCATGCGGCATTGGTCGTGGTGAAATGTGGACAACAGACGCTACAGGCAAGGTCAGGTATCTGCCGTGCTTGAAGCTTTCCACGCTCATTTAGGCAAATGCCGAACTGACCGATCGAATCGGGGCACACTTAGGCGCCCTTCAACGGAAACAAGCGAAACGTCTCTCCGCTGAACGCTCCCTTGTTGGCAGCCCGAAACCACACACAATGTTGGTCGTCCGGCTCGTCATCCTCGCAGCATACACAATACCGATGCAGTTGCTACAGAGCTATGCCGCTATAAGTTTCGCGTGCGGGACAACTTGCTCTCAGCACTCCTCTTCTCGGTCTCGCCTCCCATCAACCTGACGACAACCTCGCTGGGAGCTATGAGTATGGATACGCAGAG
>MU278743.1:0-12688 GCA_022385745.1 Cubamyces sp. BRFM 1775 | reverse complement strand
GATGGACGCGCCTGGGCTCGCACGCTCCGCCTTCCGCCGCCGGCAGTTAATCCGCCAATATCCTGCAGCCTGCGCGCTGCTTGTTTGGCTGTATGGATGGCCCTATACAGGTAAGTCCCGCCGCCATTCAGCGCCTTTCGCATCCCTGACTTGCCTCGGACGTCCGTTGCAGTCTAACCCAATCAACGTTCTCGACGATCAACACCGCTGTCGGCTGCGTCCTCTTGGACGGCGTCCAATGCTCCTCAACGCTCCCGCTCGACACACATGCGCTCTAGCCTTCCCGCCGCTCGGTTCGTTCTTCCTTTTCGCGCCTCCCTCCCTTCCAATTGGTTCCACCATCTGACGTCGCTGCGCTGCTCAGGTACCGGCGTCCCTCGCCGCGCCGTCCTCGCGTGCTCGGTACGCGGCGTGGCGACCAATCCACCAGGCCGTTTGCGACCGCGGCAATGTCGGTTTGCATCTTGTGAGTATCCCTGGTGACCTGCTGACATGTAGCGCACGACGCTGACCTCTTACCGTGCTTGGACGCCGGCGTCCTCGCATCGTGCCGATCGCATTTGCACGGTGCGATCGCCCTGCAGCTCGAGCGGATGGCGAGCGCGTCCGAGTCAGGACCGCTAATGGTAGGTCAGCGTCAACATGTGAGGTGCACCAGAGTCGGTACGTATCGCACAACGCGACGTGCACGCTAGATATGGAGCTTCCTCACAGATAGCCATATGTGGCGACCGCAGCAGCAACAGGTACAGCCAAACGCGCGACCGCCGCGCTCAAGCGGCAGACAAAAGCCCGACGGGCGCGCTGCACAGTCGAGACCCAAGCTCTCGCTTCTCACCATGTCAAGAGTTCGAGCGCGGGCGAACACCGCCGCCCATCTGAGGTAAGGATCAGGAGGATGACCCTGTAGGTGGGACTGCGCCCGCTGCTGCCGTCCGACAGCCGGCACTGCAGTCCCGTCTGTCTTCGCTGTGTCCGGGTGTGTAGGATTGCTGAGATAGAGTACTACCATCTCCTGTTGCATCCATCCACCTCTGTACTTACTGTCAGTAGTAGCAGCAGAAGAAGTCTGAGCTTGAGTGTGAGCAAGTCCAGTACACCCAGCACAGTCTCATGCATCTGTGTGCCTTGAATCCCTTAGCGTCCTCTGATTGCACTGTCTGATCTCTATGCGGCTTATTGTCCCTGAGATTTGCGTGTGCCCTTTCTCACTTCTCACTGCCTCACTGAGAGTCACTTGGGCCAGACTCTCACCTCATGGTGCTCATCTCAGATCTAGTCTCTTATGTCCTTGTGCGCTTTTCCTGCCCTCACTCACTGATCCCTTGAACAGACTGTGCTCATAGCGCAAGGTATGCATTGAGCACCCTTGGTGAGGATGCACCCAGGGTGGCATGGTTGTCTGGGGAGCAATGTCCTTGCTCCCTGGATTGCCATGCCTCCCAGAATGCATCCTTAGAACATCAGGCACAGTTTATTGCTCTCACCATCTTGAATCTGACTCGCGCAGGTGGGACCCACGGCTATGAATTGCGCCCGCAATGCCGGACTGCGGAGATGCGCTCAAGGTTGACATGTACATACAAATTCCTGGACCTGCTGCTTGGACCCCGTAGACGGAGCGGCGATCCGGCGTAGCAGAAATATATCATCATATCATATTACAGGTTCACCTAGACCGGCTGCGAGTGGTTACGAGGAGGCTCGGGAGGAGGACATCGGGTAAAAGCATGAGAGAGCGCACTCGCTCGGATGCGTACGAGGGATGTTGCATTGCACACAAGTGCACAGTGCTGAGCATTCCAGATTGGGAGAGCTCAGACCTCGCTCTACGCGCATAGGAAAGAATGTATTATGTTCGCATTGAGCTGCTATACTAGATCAAAGAGCGGAGGGCCCTAGTGCCTAGGGAATCAGTCCGAGGATGCGAGGGCACAGGCCCGGGGCACTGTGCTAATCAGAGAACTCGTCTATAGGGTCGTCCGCTAGCTCCCCACCCCGCGGCCGATGCTCGCGTGCCCCCCATGCAGCATCAGCATCCTCAATCTCATCGCCGTCAGTGTACAGGCTCGAGCTGGAACCCTCGCGCGCACCTGCTCCGCCCATCCCACGCTCGCCGTCCCCGCCCTCAAGCTCATCCTCAGAGTCAATTCGGCGTCCGCTCTTCGCGCCATCTCGGACGTAGCGCGGCGGGAACCTTGCAGAGTCGACCGTCGGACGCTCGCGCTGCTTGCCGATGTCGTTCCGACCATACCTGACCGTCTCTTCCGGGAACAGCGGGCTTGGAGAAGCTGTCCGCCAGTCCGCTGCCGCGGCGTCCAACTCTTCTGGCGTCGGAGTCTCCCAGCGCATGACCCCCTTCTCCCAGCGCCGGAGAAGGACGTTCACAGTCGACGTCGGCATCGAGACCTTGCTGAGGTTCTCGAAGCGAATGTGGGGCGGCCAGCCGACAAGATTTGCAGCGTACCGGAGGAAGATGTCCTTGTAAAAGCGGTACACCGTCCACCGCATCGTTGCGCGAGGATCTCCGGTGAACTCGACTGCACATTGCGGGTGAGCATTCGTACGTACGCATGACACACGCGGGATCCACTCACCTAGTCCGTCTGTCAGGACTGTTCGGAGCGTGCCTCGTTCGCGTCCACTACGGGTTGCATAACTTTCGCCCAGTGCATCGCGAAGACGGCTCGCACGCGGCATAGTGATTAGCACGAAGTGCACACCGGGGACAGCGGGTCTGCGAGGATCTGAAAAGAGGTAGTGGCAGCGCTTGAATGAATGCGAGCGGAGAACGTCAGGAGAATCAGCAAGAAGACGGGGGCAGTGGTTTTGCGATGATACAGCTCTCGAGCGAGGAGCGTGAGGCGTGAGGATGGGCAGAGGACCTGTTTACAATAGTTATATGGAAAACACACCGACGTCTCGATGTCCTAACTACCTGCGCGAATCAGGGACACAGATGGGGGTCCCTTCCTCGCGATACCGCCGCAGAACCTCAGTGCTCGAGCAGAGTCAGTCTCGGGAACTCATCTCTGTTGGTCGCGTTAGACTCGCCACGTCTCATTGCGCACGCAACACTCGGATGCGAGTGGATATGCATGCCCTGAATCCCAGACGTTGGCCACTCACCTGGCAACGGCTCTGGTAGACAGAGCAGGTCATAGCGTAGCGGGTTTCCACTGTCAGTCTTCCCGGGAGCTTGGGTCGCAGCGTCCGTGACCATCGCACTTCGGACGCGGCAAACACATTGTCGCAAACGCACGCAGAGCTCGCGCGCAGGCCAGGGTTGTATTCGCATTGGCGAGAAACGCGGTCGCGCGGAATCTGTAAATTTGACCGTCAGGCTGTGCGACGGAACTACGACCATGAACCTTACGCTGTACATCCGCTAACGGAAGTGTGCCAGACGCGTTGTCTGCATCTGCGAGAGTCCCCATAAAGATTCCCCGATGATACGGATTCGGAGGGAGAGCGACAAGCTAGGTTAGTGAAGGTTCTCAGTCGCACACAGAGGTGGTGGGCTTACCGGCTGGCTGCTACCACTGCTCGTCGCAGGTAGTAGCAGCTACGAAGACGATTTCGATCTTTCTGTCGGTGACAGGCACACGCGAAGCTCTCCCGTCTATGAGCAGGAAACCTGAGAATGCCGTGAGTCAGCGATGCTTGCGACTTTGGAATTAGCGTGAATCTTCCTCTGTACGCAACGTTGCGAGGCAATAGCAAACATTTGCATGCTCCATGGGACATCGCACGGCTTGCGCAGCACGCGCGGATGCAGCGCAATGCTCCGCGTGCTGCCTGAACGCCATGCTTCATGCAAAGCTCGTGTGCGCGCAGCCTTTCGCGTACTCGCGGGCAGTTGCAGAGCAGTCATGAACATTCACGCGCGGCAGATCCGACGCCGGTCATTGCATATGGCACCTCAGGAGACTGGCCATGTACGATGCAGGAGCTGCTGATCCCATTGACCATGCCCTCGCGAGCCCTCGCGCACCCTCGCGCACCTCGCAAACACAACAAAACCCTCGCGCGTATGCGATACGGCACAAGCGCGAGTTCGCGCGCGGGGATGCGCAGAGCTTGAACGTCTAGAATGGAGCAAAAAACGACTTACTGAATCGCTCAGTTGAACAGCCAGGATCTCGCGTGTACAACCGAAGCTTGCGGTCTAGCGGTCAGAGTGAACGTCCCTGCAGTGTTTCAGGCATTCAGCTAGCTGTTCCACCGTTTCCAGGGGCATACCAACTTACTTGATCGCCGCCCATCTATCCGACCATTGACAAAGGCTTGCAATCCATTGCACGGCCCGTCTCCGCAGTATTCATCGCTTCCGAAATGTGCAGAGGGCTGCCGTACGTTCGTACTCCATCCCCTTCCATCTGTTGTTCGCTCGGTACCGTCAGTATCATGCCGATGTCCACGTTGTTGCCCTGCACATACAAAGAGCGGATGTGTGGCCAAGTTTGCGGAACATCCGGAGCTCGGAACGATGTCGCGCCAGGGTTACTGCGAATACGAGTTAGCGAGCTGCAATAACGTCAGTAGGGAGGGAATGATGCACGTACATCCGCAAGGGTCGGAGGAACGAGGAGGTAGGTAATATGGATGTCCATCATGCGGGACAGGTTTTCACGCTGCGGGCCTGAAACGAACGCGCTCGGCGGTCAGACGCGAGACGGAGAGACAACAAGCTTGAGAAAGTGGTTGACTCACTTGGTTCTGGGCTTTACTGCTGACAACGAATGTCGGGAGCTCGCGAGGTGCAGGGTAAACCTTCGGTGGTTCTTCATGCAACGCAGCTTGACTGGAATCGCTCGGAAGTTGAGTTTGAGGCTGAGATGACAGTTTAGCTGTAGCAGTCCCCTAGCGTGCTGTGAATTCAATTTGTACACAGGATACGATTCAGCTCAACCTTGTCCGTGACGTGCGCACCACACGTTGCGAAGGTCCGTGGCGTACGCACCCTGTGCTCAACTACATCGCTCGTCGAGGTCTGTAACCTGCACACGCTACTCTCGCGAGCATCGCGCGGCCCGCGTCATGTGTGCAATGCATTCAAGACGATGGCGCAGCTCTCGCGTTGTCTCGCGCGTCGGCCCGTGCATCGCTCGCGACGTCCGAGAACTGAGACAAAACACTTACCGCATCGTCCAGCCGACGGTACACAGAACCTGCGAGTGCATGGGGGTCTTCGCGCCGCCAGGGTGTGCCTGAACACTGGGTCGTTTGGGTCGTCAGCGATCGTGTTGTGTTTCCTTGTTTTCGCAATGATGCACACCAAGGTCCGCCCGACCTTTCGCAGCTGAGAGGCGACAGGCGACAGGGAAGTGGTTGAATCACTTGTTTGCGTGCGCTATGGCCTTCAGCATACGTCGGAAGTTCTCGAGGTGTGCAGGGAATGCCTGCGGTGGCTCCACATAACGCAACATGGCTGAGATCGCGCGAAAGGTGCACTCAGCGGTCTGATTGTAGGGGTTTCCTAGCACAGTGTGAACACTCCGTGCGAGTATAGTGGAATTCAAACCTCCCTATGGCACGCGCACGACACGTTGCGAAACTCCGTGGCATTTGCACCCCTTGCGCTCGAGTGCGCCATTCAAAAGCGCATCTCAAGAAATGACCGCGCCCTGTACTGTTAGCGTCCATGAAGCATTCGCCCCTCATCAAGGTCTGTATCTGCACACGTCGATATCGCGAGCATCGCGCCGCCCGCGCAATTTGTGCAATGCATCCAGAACGAAGATACGGGACTCGCGCGGCCTCGCGCGTCGACGCGCCCGTCGCTCGCGACGTCCGAACCGTCCAGCAGATGGAATTCAGAGCTCACCGATGCACGGGAGGACCTCCCCCAGTGACGGCATATCAAGATACCTGAGTAGTTTGCGCCGTCAGTAATCATGTAGTCCTTCCTCGTTTTCACATTGACGTACATGAAGACCCGCCCGCCCGTTCTGCGGCTGCAGGGATAGGCTCTCTGGCGCGTCTCACGGCCGGTCTTTGTTGCTCCGCCACTCCTGGGATCGTGTACCGAGCTCGTGCTGCTGCGAAACCGCGTTCTGTCGATATCATTCATCCGTGTCCGGGGGCAGGCTCGCGAACGAACGCTGCACGTTCTACGACGCCGACACAAGTTCATCAGCGCTGGATACACGCTCGCGCACCCACCCGCTCGACGTCTCCGCCGTGCGGAGAGGGGACGCTCACTCACTCAGCGACGTCCGTATCAGCGGGTATCGCGCCTTGCGGCATTGGCAGCAGCCTTGCGCGAGCGAGCAACGACGAGCGGACGTCATGTCCCTGACCTGCCGACGCAACGTAAGTGTTTGCAACCTACGTTGTGATCTCGATACGTACCGGTGTGTTGGATGCTCATCCACTGCCCGTCTCCGTCGCACGTTTCCGAGGTCATGTTCTGATAACACTAAATTAGCGACACAATAGATTGACAGGGTCGTCCGTAGGAGTCCTGAATGGCCTGGCCTGGACGTGCTCGGTGGACGCGGATGGTGGGAGCGGCGGCAATGGCGGCGACGGCCGATAGGTCGATCACTGTGCGACGTCCATCAGCATACACACAAACCCTACCATACCAAACCCCATCCTGTGCGTCAGCGCTGCCCGCACGCGCAGCGCTCGTCGTCATCGACGTCAAGGGACGGCGAACCCTAAATGTGAGCGGGAATACTAGAGATGAAACGATTGGCATTCACGCGTGCGTACATACACCGCGCCACGTCAAGGACGTCGCGTAAACGAAGTTATCGACGGTCGACCCCCTCAGCTGCGCGTGAAGGTTGTCCTCGGGACCGCAGTACGGCAGCTCACCGCCGTTATACTTACGGCGACGGAGGCTTCAGCGGCTTCATCGCTGCCGTCGAAACCCAACTGCAACCCTGCCATCCAGAGAACCTGTTGAAGTCCTGCCGAGAAGGTTCGGCAGGTACGTACGGCATCAACTGCGAGCATAAGTCAATACTAAATACAGACGATGCCGGCGGAGGTGAGGGATACACGCACATCACCCGCGGGACATGAGAAACGAAGATTTCGCCAGGACGCGCCGTAAACGATCCGTCTGCGTCGGAAGTTCCAGTAGTAATCTTGAGGTGGTCCTGAATTAGCGGTGCAATCCAAGCGTGCTTGAAGTGTGGTAGCGGCAGCTGTGCGCAAGCGACGGCGCCGTGCGCCCCGCCCGTGCCCACGCGGTGCTATGATGCACAGAGCGTAGATGGATCCCAATGAGTACTCACCGGCCGGGGGGGTCGTTCGTAGTGCATCGAGCCCGGAGCCAGAGAAAGGGCCATGGCTCTTGCGCCCGATCGTCGTCGTATACGACCGGTACTGATGCGAGCGTGATAGCAACGGCGTGCGCGCGAGAGCGAGGACGAAACGGAGACGGGACTCACATGTACATCTTGTCTGGACGCGCGCGTGTACACACGTTCAAGCCGCACGACGTCGTGTGCATTGAATCTCGATGGACTCACAGCAATATTGCCGGCGTTGGACCGAGCTCCGCGTCTGCGCAGGAGAAACACGGAGACGAGGAAGGGGAATGTGGTGAGGTTGATGTGATTGGACTCCGAGAGGCCGCGCGAGCTCCAGGTTGGCTGCTGAAGGCGCGAAGCGCAACGCGCGGAATCAATATGTCGCGCACACGATCCTTACCGTTTCATGTTAACTCCTTGCACGTTCACCCAAAAGGAACCACCGTGTTTGCACACCTCCGGATGCCCTGCGTCCGCGCAGACACGACCATCGCACTCGGCGTACGTACCGGTTCGTTTCGAGTCTAGAGTTGGAGACTTCCCCGCACGGGACGGTGCCGGGGGCATGGTAAAGCGCGTCCCTTGACGTTAGGCCGCGGCGTACGGTTGAGTCGCTCGTGCATGAAACGAGGGCAACGTCAGCGTAGTTGCCAAGGTCCTGCGTCCGAACGCGTAGATGGCAACCCGTTCGCGTGACAGCAAAGAGCTGGCGTTGCGGAGGCGTAAATCGAGATTTGCTGCAAATGCAACTGCAAGTCAGCCGAGGGCAATGACGTTAGTGCAACAGGGACGGACGTACATAGATCGGCCAGGGGCTTCGAGAGGCGCCTTGCAATTTCGCGCCGCGCATCGTGTGGGATCTGCGACGGGGATGCTTGAATCGGGAACGCGATCGAGATTGAGAGTGTGCGATTGATGTGCGCTCGCGAGACCTACGCGCGGAGATTCTCGACCGGCGTGACTCCGATCGGTCCTCACTGACGTTGCACAGACGCAGGAGAGAGACAGGGGAACGAGGAAGGGGAATGTGGCAAGGTTGATGTGATTGGAAGGGCGATGCAAGCACGTCCTTCGCCCGGTGCCGGAGACCCGGCTAGGCAACGTACGCTCGGTCACATTCGTGCGGAAGAGGGAGGAGAGTGACGAAGGAGGAAGGGGAATGTGGCAAGGCTGATGTGATTGGAAGGGCAAGGCGACTTGCCTTAGGTCCTTCGCTGGAGACGTCAAGACGCGTCGCGCCACATCTGAACGATGTGCGAGCGACACCGCTGTGGCCGTGAGCTTTTCTTCCGGTCGTCCGAGAGGGGCGTGCACATCTGTGCTCACCGTGCATGTGCAGGACGGTCGTAGAGCTCGCGAGACTCCGCGCTGCGCACGTCCCAGCGCGGCTCGGTTTAGGATTACAAGCGGCTGTGCGCAGTGCATCCCCGGGAGCGCGGTCGCGAGCCGGAGACGTCGACGTCTGGCCTCGTCGTGCGATTTGACCGAGATACCACACACGCTCTGCGGTACCTCACGACCGTCGCTCGTGCCATTGGGCGAAGGCGAAGACGTTCTCCTTGTCCTTGTCCTTGTCCTTGTCCTTGTCCGTGTCCGTGTCCCGCAATCATACCGTACGTAGCGGTGCCAGTCCCTTCGCATGACATCTACGAGTGACTTGGTCGCGTGGGGACGTAACCTGCTGCTGTTGCAAATGCGCATTCGAATCAGCAAAACGCAATGACGTTAGTCAAACAGGGATGGACGTACGTGGGTCGGCCAGGGGCAACGCAGGGCGCCTCGACATTTCGTGGTTGCATCATGTGGGACCGGTAACACAGAGGCTTCGAGCGGGAGGGCGAAGCCGCTGCGCCGGTTGATTCTGAGAGCGATCCCCCGGCCAAGAGTCGACATCGGGCCTGTGTTCGCGAGGCCTGTGCGTGGAAATTGCTGACTGGGGGCGGGGGTGAAAAGTATAAAAAGGGCGGGCTGCCGGAGCAGTTGAGGCGTGCCTCCTCCACCCCGTCGCACTCAACCCCAGCCTACCACTGTCCCGACGACGGTGCTTCGAAGCCCACGCCATGCTCGCACCCGTCCACGTCGTGCTCATGGCCGTCCGAGGCGATCGTAGTGGCCGCTGCGCTCGTCATGGACGCCATGGTCGTGTATGCTCCGACGAGGACAGCCCTAGCGGCCTGGAAGAGAGATGTATGTGAGATTGCACTTGTGACCGTCGGGTGAGCATCCGGAATCTTTTCGTTCAGACTCACCAGTGGCTGAGCCGAGTCTTCCAGAACCCAGATTTGACTCGGCGTCTGAAGTACGAGCCGGTGGGTACGAAGGGGTTCCTCGAGGACGTTATATACTTCGTCGGTCGGGCGTGGACGTTAGCGGTATGCTCGAGTAGCGAGGCGGGGATGGTGACGGAGAGACTGACGGGAGGCTTTCTAGCCGTTTATTCCCGCACGTTCTTGTGCGCTCCTGCATATCTGTAGTCTTGCGCATGTACTCGTAGACTCGCACTGGATGTGTGATGAATGAGGATGTAAGTTCGGAGAGCGAGGGCAAACTGCACGAGACGGGAGGGCGCAGCAAGAACGAGGCGCAGCGGCCGAAGCGAGTACACATACTGTTGTCGAGGGACAAAGCAGGGGTCGCTCTGCGCCCACTCGCAGCGTTCGACGCGGTTTGGAGCAAAGGCGCGATCGAGCACGCCCTGCGAACCGGACCGAGGGCGTTTTCTTGCAGTCAAAAGGGAAAAAGAGACACGTCCTGGACGCGCGCAAAGTCCACTCGAACGGCTTTCGAGCAGGACCGAGGCGGACAACTTGAAGATGCGGGGTGGACGTCGTCCGAGAACAAGTCGCAGTCGCTTGTGCAGACAGCCTGAGTGCGATCTAATCTCGTCGTGGCGTCCGTGGGAGCGCCGACCATGACGCTTGTGGATTCCTGGCACTGGAGGATTGCATTCGAGTCGGAGGTGTTCCTGGTCCGCCAGCATTGGTGCAGGGGGACCGTACGCACGCACTCGCGCAGGTGAGTCTTTATAGATGCTTTGCCACGGTGGACCGTGGCGGGTACTTTGCAGCCTCTCGCCGGCGCCCAGCCCGCATGAGCTTTGCCAGAGATATGCACCTAGCGCGTCGAGATCGTCGTCAACTCGGAGGAACCGCGATCGACGGGGAGTCCCAGAGTGTCGCGAATGTCATTCGAATCATACGCATATGGTCGAGCCTGCAGAACCTGGGATAAGTACTGCGCCTGACATGCTAAGCAGCACCGTCGAAGTGACCAGTACTAGTAGTACTCACCTGTCGTTTCGCCCCTCAGCTGTCCTGACGCTGCACTACGTCAGGTTCACAACCTCCCAAGGCCCGACGAATCGAGGACGTGGCCGTTGTGGCTCTTGACCATCCTGCCGAATCGCGAGTGCTGCAACGTTGCAAACCCATGACCGCGTCTCCCGTACGGTAGTGGCACTGGCACGGTACTCCCGTACCCACATGCGCGCGGTCGTACTTCACAGGCGTTTTGGCATGTTGGCGCGTGTGTCGGAGGTCGTAGCGCGGGCTGCTCGTCCGGAGATCCGGACGAGATATGACGAGACCTGGGGTCATGCGGGCTCGAAAACCTGACAGTCCTGACTGACATGCTTTAGCCGTTTCGAGAGCCTCCGAGGGGGTATGCGTATTGTCTGACTGACAATGTAGTACGTCGTCCCTGTGGCTCTGGTCTGACGTTTGGTGCGCATGACGCCTTCGCTGTACCAGTGAAACGAAGGGCGAAGCTGCGATCCTTGCGTCGTCCGACGCGGGAATGCCTGAGGCCTAGGAGGGACTAGCTAGTAACATGTCAGACTCACCGTATGACCAGTGGAAGCGGTGGAGGACCGCCTACTCGCTATAGGCTTGACGGGGCCAATGGGCAGAGAGCGGAGCTGGGACCGAGCTAGCTTCTCCGCAGCGGAAGCTATGAACAAGCTATATGCTAGTACTTATGGCATCGGCGCCAAAGCTGGAAAAGACGCGTCAAGAAAACTGTATTGCGTGCTGCAAGTCAGGCCGTGGCTACAAGGATGGCGCAATGAGAGTGCGAAGACGAGTGCAGAACCGAGGTATCCCAGAATACACGCTTCGCGGGTAGGTAAATAGCACAAGAGGAAGAGGGGAAGCGTGTTCGAGGAAGTAGCGATCCTATATATACATGCGACGGCAGGAGGAAGGGCAGATCGCGAGCGAGAGGAGCCGGAGACGCGTGGAAGAGGAAGGGCGAACGTTTGCGGAGGAGTGGATCACGCACGATGGTGTATGTGGGCGGTTAGCGGGAGAGGAAAGAGGCCAACGTGCACGGACAGAAAAGGGCAGAGCGGCGTCGAGGCTGTGAGACGTAGCTTCACGTGTGCGCCGGGGGAGGAGGATTGAAGAGAGGAAGGACACGGGGGGAATGATGGGAAGCCAAGGAAGCGGAGAAAGGTTAAAACAGAGCGGAGGAGGAAAGGGCGCAAGGCGAGGGAAGACGTCCCATGACGCAGGCACAGCGCAATCGAGCGCAAGAGCCGGAGCACGGCATGACCCCAGCCAACAGGCCACGCCCGAGGGTACTAGTACTCCCGGCAGGAGCGTACTCACTTCACTCGCAACACACGTTGACCCATCCACCCATCCCCCGCACACACGCACACGCACACACGCGCGCACCGCTGCCCGCTGGCCGTTCCTCCCCCGACCGACGAGGGAGCCAGCACGAGAGAGATCGCCCAAGCTGTTGACGATACTGCGACGGATGGATAGCCAGGAGACGGCGGTCGTGCCGCAGAGGCGGCCGTCGTGGACAGGCGCGCTGGGCGCCAAGATCCAGAGGATACTATCTACAGGCCCCGGAGACGAGAGGCTGCCAGAGGAAGAGGACAAGCTGGGGGAGGAGGTGGACGTGTCGTCATTGCGGAAATGGCCGCGACGAGGACGGGAGATGGTGGTGGGGGAAAGGAAGGGAGGTGAGTAGCCTCGCGCTGTGCACTCGAGTCTCGGAGTGGGTGGGGGAGGTCGAGGAGGACGGGAGATAAGCAGATAAGCTCTCTCTCGTCCTCCTCCTCACAGTCAGATATTCACCAGCCAGCTGCTTCCTATCGTTATCTATTCGGCCATGTCATCTCTGTCCGACACTGCGTCTATCAGTTCTCTCAGTTAGTCTGTCTGCGCCCCGATGCAGCGTTAGGCTCTCCCAGGAACATCTCCCTCACGCTCTCCTAGCGGCTCTGACGCCACAGTCCTCCCCCCGCGCCAATTTATTCCCCTGCCCTTGCTCTCTTTCTCTCTCCCATCCCACTCGCCCGTACTCACTCTCCATCCACCATGCCAGACTCTGAGCGTTCTGTCACCCCCTCCTCCACCGACCGCCGCTCCGTCTCTCGCGGCAGAGAGGCCTTCGTACGTCCCCCGCGT
>MU278742.1:0-12697 GCA_022385745.1 Cubamyces sp. BRFM 1775 | reverse complement strand
ACTAATAGAAACACAATTGGCCTTCTAGCGTCTTCGAGAAGCATTGGTGGAGACCCTGACTGGTCTCCGAACATTCTAGCATGTCTTTCCATATCAGAATCTGATCTTGTCTGGGTGTCGTGGGTGTTCAGGTGAATCACAAGGTCTTCGCGTGCTGGATGCCGAGATCTAGATTGATCGCCGTATCCACAAGATGGTCTAGCCAGTTTTCCGTCGTAGCAAGGACGGCACGTGAATACCCTGCTCTCCTCCATATAAACCCACCAGCTTCCGATAGGTCTTCCATACTCATCTGCTCTACACCTTCTGCTCCTCAATATTGTGATGGAACAGCGGAGAACGGAGTTCCCCACTGTTTCCATCATAATATTGAAGCTGACGTGTCGTGCCTTCCACTTCCGAAGCTCGAGTCCTTGTGTGCTGTGAGAAATCATTTGGTTACCCGACTACGGGAGAGTTCCATCGATTTCTGTCACCGCACATGTGAACGAGTGCTATGGTAACTATGACATACTTCCGATAAAACCTGCCCGATGCGGTTAGCCACCCGCCCCACAGTCAGAGCTTGACACTAGGTCTGGTACGATAACTCTGGCTGTGGTCCAGGCCGCAACAACTTCCCACGCATACTACTAGGACTGTACATTGGTCTCTGAGCCTCCCGCTTCAATGCATGACTCGCCTGCTTCATCCGACGCATCATCCGCTGCATCACTTCGGTCCGCGAACGGATACTCTTCGGCTTCCGCTTACTAAGTATTACCGCAGCACGAACCCTCCTTGCCTTCTCCTCTTTCTCAATCTGACGTAACCTGCCTTCCAGAACAGTGTCCTTCATGGCTGGATAGTGGGGAGCCTGTCGGACTCGAACACTGGCTTATATACTAGTCCTACAAGGCTGTGTATCCCTTTCCGTACCATTCTAGCACCTTCCCTTGGACAGTCATTACTAAGCAAAGTATTCCATCGTATTCTGGCAATTTCCAGCTACCTGTACGTACCAGAATCGTCCAGAACGGACCAGAATTGAGTGAAGTACAGCCTTGCGCTGCCCAGACATAGCCTTGATGAGGCCCAGCCAGACCATGTGGTTGCCATGTGATTGCCACGCAAGAGCCATGCTTACCTACCCTTTTAGGTAGCTCAGCGCCTAGCTCTTACCGCAGCACAGTCTCGGTCTCATCGGGCGTCTCGGCCATCTCGGACATCGGCTAGCTCGGTCCACTCCTCCGGTCACATGATCTCATACCTTGCAGTTCACGAAAGGATCGTCCTTGTCGTCCTCGGCGCTAGTCTGGCTGTCCTTAACTCGTCCTTATTTCCAGCCTTCATCACCTCCGACATGTTCGTTCCTCTAGCTCACGCCTGGCTCGGTTCACAGGTACTATAACAGACTTGTACGAACTAATTCCGACAGGTCCGAGACGTCTGGGAGGTCAGCAAGTGCCTCCCCGATGCTCTTCTCGTCGTCCTCAGCGACATCCACGTCCTCTTCCACCTGCTGCTCGCGTCCTCGCCTCTCTCACGCTTGACTTCGCTTCGCAAATCCTTGGACTTGGTTCCTACGGCCTCCTTCGCATCTTCAGATCTCTTCTGCCTGTCCGCCGATACGTCTGGTTGCCTAGGAACACGTCAAGTCTTCGCATTCGCTTGCTCGGTCCACTTCGATCGCTCAGGGCCTCAAACTCTCGGATTAGCGGTGGAATGAATGGGATTAGCGGGAGATTGGCAGGGTCCGACAATCCACAGGTAAGTACTAACGATTGCGCTACATACTGACCCACAGCTCGTCGATCCAGCCTCTTTCACCACTTCACCGTCGATACCTGTCAGTTAAGGCCACCCAGAAGACCTCCCTCGACCTCGCGCCGCAGCCTGTGACTCAAGAATACGTCAAGGACGACTCAGGGCGTAGTCTACTTAACTCCCAAGCCGTCTTATCTGCAGTTCTCGCTTCACACGCCTTTGCCGCATGCCGCAGTCTATCTCTTGTGCCTCAACATCCCGCGTACCCTCTCGACGTCGCGCTCGCGCTCTCAACGACCACAAGCTCCTCTCGGACAACTTCCGGCGTAGTCTACTTAACTCATCCACCGTCCCAGGTACCCTCAAGCTCTTCAAGACTTCGCACTCTCTGCCATCGAGCTCCTCAGCTCTGGCGACATCCCGGACTTCTCTACTCGGACAGCTTCCAAACCCGTGTATTCTAACCACTTACAGTACATCGCGTCGTCGGGCGTAGTCTACTTAACTCCTCTGACCCTCTGCACTGCTTGGATCCGTCTACTACTAGGTACGTCCGCCGTCGAGCTCTGCAGCTCCGGCGCATCCTCTCCCCTCGTACTTTCGCTTCGCCTCGCGCCTTCGCGCCTCGTCTCTCCTCTCTCCGCACACATTTCCATTGGGCCTCTGCCTCTTAACACATCACCTCGCCTCCTCTCTCTCTCTCTCGCGCGCGCGCCGGGCCCCAAGGTAAGACCACTGGTGAGTACCCGTCGCCGCGCCCTTCTGCCTCTTCTTTTCTCTTCTCCTCCTTGTTCTACTAACCTTCCACCCCTCTTCCTCATCCTCCTCGAGCGGCGGCGGCGCGCGAGCGGTCCACGACCGAGGCTGTTGCCTCGTGAGTAGCCGTTCGCGCTCTTGCTGTCTGCTCGAGCGTGGGGGTCCCATGTCTTTCGTCTACGCGGCCAGGCCGCTTTTCTCCCATTGTTCTACATACTGTCCGTAATACAAAGCCCCGGTCTACATGATAACGAGCCAATCAAGTACCTGAGAGACGAACAAAACGAGAACTCGTAGTAGTAAGTCCATACACTCCGCGCGCGCGCTGTAGATGCGCCGCGTCTGTTCAATCCTCGCCCTGCCATGCAGTCACAACCGCGCGTGCACCGAGTCCATCGCGTCGTCCGCCATTCTCTCCCACAAAGGAATGCCCTGCACCGTGCCACTGTCGTCGTCGTCGTCGTCGTCGTCCTCACCGTCGCCGTCCAACTTCAGCAACTCGCCGTGTCCCATCCGTTCCCGCAGAGCCCGGCGCAGAGAGCGCATCACCGCACGTAGTAGTCGACGATCGTCCTTAGTCCATTGGCGAGCCGGCACGTCGAGCAGATGGTCCAGCTCGGCACGCTCGGCTCCCGGAAGGGCTAGCTGAGGGCGAACGCGACCTACGCCACGCCGGCGAGGTCTCCTTGCTGAAACTCGGGGTTCTGTAGACACAACTAGTTAGCTTAGCGTACATCTGCAATGCAAAGGCTTACTGGGAGACTCGTGGTACCTCCTGCGCGGGACGGGGCGCGGGCGCAAATTGTACGGAACGTCTTGCGTCGCGCTGACCGTCGTAAGGTCCACGGGACTTGCCTCCGGAGTCGAAGCGGTCGTGCTGAGGGGTGAAACGGCGGGTGTCGGGTCTCCAGGAGTAGTGGGTACCGTCACGGGAGACGTTCCGTCGCCAGTTGGGGTGGCGGTCGGCACGTCCGTGCGATCGGTTACCTCGCCATCCTCGGTCCCGTCGTCCTGCACGTCGGCTTCTTCCTCGGGGAGGGTCGTCCATCCCGGTGCGTCCTTCATCTTGCTGTCTGTGCGCCATGCTGACACGATCTCTTCTAGCTTTTGCAGTGCTTCATGGAGGTCAGTAGGAAGGGTGAAGGCGAGCGTGAACTCACCTCCAGGCTCCTCCACTACGGACGCGAGCGGAGAGTGGAACGAGTTGAAAGGATTGCGCGAAGTCGTCAAAACCACCGGAGTACCAGGTCGAGTAGCTTGTAGAATAGAATTGACAATGAATTGAGCGGCCTCGTCGTCGTTCGGAACCAGAGACGGAGAGTTGTGAGAAGGTGAAAGTGAAATGGAAATGGGTGGGGTTGCAGGAGCCGGAGGAATACCAGGAGGAGGAGGGACCAAAGCCGGGAGGAGGTCGGTAGCGTCTTCGAACATGAGGACAGCGTGTCCCCTGCGCGAGCGACCGTTGGCCTTGATGATGGCGTCGCACAGAAGGTAGACGTCGAGGTGCTGCCCGAACTCCCAGGGAGCGACCACTCCCGGGACCTCGAAGGCGGCACTAGCGGTGACAGAGGGAGGCGAGACCTGGGGAAGCGAAGTACGACCTGAAGACCAAACGTGATAGTCAACAATGTACGAGAAACGTGCGGGGTCACCTCGACGAGGCACCCCATCGGTCGGTCGAGTGGGACGGATGAAAGCCATGGTGTGCTTGTCATCCGTTCCGCTCAACTCTCCCGTGGTTTTATACGATTCCGCGTACCTTTGTTTTTGCTAACCGTGTCTTCCTGTCGTGTTTCTAGGTCTCGCGCGCCCGCTTGGTGGTGGTCTGCCACCACGAGTGAACACCTCGCGCGCCCACAACTGAACTTGCCAAATTCGGTAAGTACGCGACTTGTGTACTTACCGTGCCTTCGGTGCTGCCGATCTCTCCACTGACCTTCATCTCTCTCTCCAGATACATCCTGCCGATCTACCTGCCAAGTCTCTCTTTTGCCCGTACGGCTGCTTTCCATTTCCCATCTTTCTTCTCGTACCTTCCCGTCCGGTGCCTTGCAACTCGGCGGCCATCGATCCTATTGTCTCCTTAAGCCTCGCCATCACACCTTGGAGCCCGCGCATTGGATACTCGAGCCTAGGTGCGTACTAACAGTCCATTTCTTTGCTTCTTGTGCTAACCTCTCTTCTAGCTTCTCTTCTCCACATGCATCCGCGGCGCGCGCGGTCTCCACCCAGCTCAAGCCGAGACCCGCTGCCGACTGAACCCCACATTCCTTCGTAAGCATCCCAACATCTCCCGTGACCGTCGCGACGCGCGCGCACACTGCGCACCGCCGTTCAAGTCCTCCGGGGCACTGTACCTTGCGTACGGTGCCTCGGAACCTTCCTTCTACTTCCATCCGCTGATCTACTAACCTCCTCTCCTTCTTCTAGACCTGTACCGCGTCCGCCCGCGCACATGGACCATGACCTTCCATTCCCGGTGAGTACGTCCTCCGGGACTACCACAGCCATGTCCATCTGCTCACGCGACCGTACTGACCTTGATCCCGCAGAACTTGACTTCCAGAACTTCCGCGCCTTCGCGCCTCGCCCCTTCCGTCGACATCTACGCTCGCGAACGCAGCTAGCACTCGGCTTCCATTTGTTCCTGTACCTACCGTACTAGCCGGACCCGTAGCTATTGTACTGACGTCTTCTAGCTCCGTGTCTCGTCGTCAACAGCGCGCACCTCGTGCGGTGCCGTCTCCAGCTCCGTCTGAGGGTACACACTGCCGTCTGACGTCATTCCGCGCGTGTCCGTCTGTCCTGCAGCACCATCTCGCCTATCACTGCTTTCCGCTCCTCTCGGACTTCCGACCCCGCTCTCCATTCTCTGCCATTAACGCCCTCAAATCCGACTTCTCCGGACTCTGGTGCTGCCGCTGCTGCAGCACCATTGTCCCCACTAACTCGTTCTAGACTGATTGAATGCCCAGCCCACGGTCTACAGCACTCGCTTCGGACGCGACTGGAGCGTCTGACTTGCTCGTCATCGCGCTGCCGTTACTAACCGTCTACCGCAGCTGTTCCTGCTGAGCTCGAGCTCGGACTCGTTTCCGCCGTGCCTACTAACCGCATCCTTCGCGACGTGTTCCATTGACAGGTAAGTACGTACATCCGGGCTCGTCCGCCGTCTCCAACGTCCGTCAAGACTCCCGGGCGTGTCTACTTAACTCCGGTCACCTCGGCTTTCGTCCTCGACACCTTCCGCACCCTCGTACTCGTCGCCCTTCGCGTCTCTGGCCACCATCGCTTCGGCCTCCTCGGCGCACACGGCATCCACTGCATCCTCGGCGTCTCCTCCCTCCTCAGCTCTCGTTCACGTCCTTTCCAACTCACCCTCGCCCACCGTCGCTCGCGCAACACTCGGCTTGTCGGGATCGTTGTCTGGGGCGCACACAGGAGACCCACGCACGCCGCGAGGCGTACGCGCGTCACATTCTCTCTCTTCCACAGGTGAGTACTGACTGACTTCCTCGTCTCTGCCACTGACATGTCTCTTGCAGGTTCGCGTCCGTCGCGTCGCTTTTATACTCATCCTACAGGTACCCTAGAACTTGCTAGCTACTTCCATACCCTTCCGTGCCCTTCTGGACATTGCTCCGGCAGTGTGTCATCACCGCATCCTGTGCGCTGCTGTGCCACTGCCTCGCACTGCCCCGCGCTGCCTCGAACATTCTGCTACTGACCTCCCAAGGCTGTGCGTACTACGCGTTCATGCCTTTCCGCGCGTCCGCTATTCTGCTAACCACGGTAAGTCATATTCAGTCTTCCCACAGTGCTGGCTCCAGTTGTTCCTGGGGCTGTAGCCCTGTGGACTCCTGTGCCAGCTCTGTTTGGAAGTCTGAATTGTCTCAAAATGCCCAAGTTGTCCGTCTGTTGTCCATACGATACATCGCCCCACAGTCTGAAAGACTGAGAACTCGCATGTGATTCCCGTAAACGCTCACGAAATACTTCGGCGATCAAACCTTGTCATGTGGCGTTAGACTTTTAGCATTTAAGCATTAAGCATTCCATCCACAAAGTCTGACCTCCAGAGCTCTGTACTCCTCTGTACGCTACAAGAAAACAGATGTCCATTCCTAAACTGAGTTCGCTCAGACTGACCGAGTCCTATGCTACTATGCCCACTTGTTGACCTATGAATTACTCCCCGAATCCAATCGTCGCAGCTCCTGCCGAGCTCGGCATCATCCCGGTGATCAAACCTTGTTGCACGCACGCCTACCCAATGTCTTCTTTCTCATGCATCCTTCTGTTGGCCTAACGACTCCCCGACACGTCATGCTACCGTAGCATGGTCCGGCGGATATCGAACGATTCCCCGATACGTCACACTACCTTAGCATGGTCCGGCGGACATCGCGCCCTCTTATCCTTCCTTATCTGTCCTTCTTGGTGCCGTGCTGCAGCACCTGTCTGATCTCCGGTCTTCCGCCGTCTCGTCACAAACTCCGCCAATTCATTCGAGTCATCATTCTGTGATTAGAAGCATCCCTCCATCACACGTGCGCTTTTCGCATTTGTCCTCAATTCAATTCGCTGATCCCATGTCTGCCTCATGGTCCAACTTCTGAGCTTCTCACCCTAGTTCCTGGATCCTTAGTGCCGAGCTAGTGTCTGACCGGGACTCTGAAGGTCCGGAGAATCCTGTCCATGCTTCCATTCCTATCGGAGCCGCTCATCAGCCACCGCCGACACCTAGTCATCTGCTCATCACATATACGGGCAACTTCTGGATCTGCAACGCTTGCGACTCTTCGATCTTCGCCACCCCCCCTGCTGCCATGTACGCTGCGTCGAGCCCTTAGCTTTGCCCTGGGGCTCCGCTGTGTGCATCGACCACCTCGTACGCAACAGCCTCTCTCTGCTCCTTGCTGGTACTCACCCATCCCTCTCGTTCTTGCAGATGACTCGCCGAGTCAACCCGTCAAGAATGGTTGGTCAGGGCAGCACCGTTCTTCTCTCGCCTCTGGTACGTCCACACCCATCCTTGCCTTAAGAACATGACTCAACATCCTGCACGTCCCATCCAGGAATCCACGGACGGTTGTCATACACGTATGACCATCTGTGTGAGTCCATTCTTTCCTTCTTCGTCTTGACTCCCCACTCCGGTAAGCATATACCCTTCTGATTGCACGACCGTCTCTGATTCCCGTCGACAGTATACCCCTATGCATTCCCTTCTTCTCAGTCATCATCTGGCATGGTAAAACACTACACTCCGATATCTCTCGCACCCGACTACCTGTATATTCCTCTAATGTTTGAGCCTACGGTTAATTGATGCTTTGTGGCGGTCCTTGCTCGTGTGACCTCAAGCAACTCTCGACCACGCATGCACGCAATTCTTGTCCGGCAACCAAACACTGTACATGTTGAACTGTGGCATCCGTCCTGGCGTGTTAGCGATGACCAAGGGTGCATCCACCAACCCGAACATCTGCTGCAGCACAACGTAGTCATCCTCTTGAGCTATCGGCATGAGCATCGGCAGGTCCTCTTCAGTGACCGTTTCTGAACTGGCGTCACCGCGGATTCCACCAACTACCATGCTAGAGTCTGGCTGAGTACTAGCTATACTGTCCAAGTCATCGTCCCTGAAGTCGGTATCACCCGGCTCTGAGACATCTGGTTTCGCAACTTCTGAGATTTCTCCTGGCTTCATCTCTTCCGTCCCGACACCAACTGACTTACGGTTCCGCGTCTCAAATGCGACTTCGTTCATTGACTGATACAGATCTTCACGTGTAAACCTGGTCCACATCCGCTGTCCAAAGAGTCTTCGGTCTCGCTGCTCTTCTTCCAACTCCTCGTCTGTGCTGTTTCGTTCCGTGTCACCATCACCCTTCAGTGCTGCATTAGCTATCCGTGCACGCTCCGACTCGTGTGGGAAATACACCATGTGTAACACACCGTGCCCTTCCCGATACTTGCCATCAATGCGTACTAGTACGTTCCGCAGAATGAACAACTGTTCCTTCTTTGAGATACCAATCAGCCAATCGTCCCTGAGTTCCAATTTGTCTGACTCGTATGCCTCAATGGACTCGATAGTAGGCTGAGACACTGCTCGTGGAAGTCCGTGACCATGACAGTACTGCCATAGAAGCTTTGTGTACATCTGATTCTCCAGATTAGCCTCACTGATTTCCTGCTCTGGTTCCAGCCTTCCTGTGTCATCATCCACTTTCAAGTCCCACGGATCGTACTCTGGACTGGGTTCAAGCGGTAGGTCCACTGGGGCCTCTGTGTCCTCATGTACTGACTCCACAAATGCCTCGTTTCCCATATGCTGCGTCTCAGGACTAAATAATTCACACAACCGGTGACTTTCTTCGAAAGACATCTCAGGCGTGGGTGGCCTAGTCACTGCTGCACAAATTTCTCTAGTCCTTCGCCGCACCGCTTGCTGTGCTTCTGGCGTTGTTACCAACATCCCGTAGGTATGGAAACCATCACCTGACCTAATGCTCAGATACACACCTTCATCTGTGTCATTCAACGACATCCGGTTAAGCTCCTGCCAAGGTCTCCCCAGTATTCCTGCTTCCGTCAGGCCTTCGACGACATGCAAGTCTACAAAGGCTGAAATGGTCCCTACGGTAACAAACGCCTTCCATACTCCTAAGCATCTGAGACGTGTCCCTGTAACATTCAACAGCTTCTCCGCCTTACGAGTCAGCGGGTGTGCCCATCCTATGGCTCGCCAGATATTAGCATGAATGCAGTCAATCTGAGATCCCGTGTCAATTAGGAATGGTAACGTATACCCTTCAAGCCAGCCATGCAGGGTCAGAAGTGTAGACTGTGGACGTCGCAGAGCTGTCATCTGGCGGTTCAGCTCACCCAACCTAGGATCAGCTTCCTCCACCTGAACAGAGTTCACAGACACCTCCCGCAAAGTCTCATCTTCTAGTTGCTCGAACCGCATACAGTTGTTCGGACTGTATGGCACAACCTTGACAATCACATGTCCGTGACAGCCTCCGGCTCGGTTGAATAGCTTCGCATCCCTGAGAAGGAATGTTTTGCTGATTACCCCCGGGTCCGGGTTCTGTAACTCTAGTGATGTATCTGTCGTGATCGTGCATGGTCCAGCTCTAGTTAATGTACTTCCGGGATTCCGCACTTCCAGAAAACGCCACACCTTCCGGTACATATCCTTCTCCCACTGATCATCATCCTCGACCGAATCCTCCTTCGACGAAAGCAGTCCAAGCACATGATCTAACCTGTACCCTTCTCGGTCATCGTCATCTGAGCTGCAGACTGAATCATCCTTACCCTCTGATTCCGAATCAGAGCGGTCCTCACCTTCTGGGTCTGCACTTACCTTGTTCGAAGCCGGTTCCTCCACTGTGTCACTTCCAAGTTCATCGGCTGAGGCGATTGACATTGCATTCGAGTCATCTGAGCCCGAACCTTCGTGTTCTATGACGTCACACTTAGGATCTGCTTGGTTCCACTCCTTCACAATCGCTGAGAAGACACCAGGTGCCCCTCTGCTTGCGAGCGATGTAGTAACCAACAACTCTGACTTGGCGTAACCTTTCTCATTTGGGAAGGTGAGATAGGTTCCGTCATCCCGTTCTTCAATGCCAATCTTATGCGCACGTTGCCATGGTCTGCCCAGAAGTCCATCAAATGGCGGATTCTCTGCTACATATGCACTGATCGGTGTCTTAACATGCCCAATCTTGAGAGGGATGTCTTCAACCAATCCGAGCAATCTACCAGTTCCTCCATTTGCATCATTTATTGAGATCGCTTCCCCTGTATTGATGGGTCAGCGAACTATGCTCTTGCACACTGATTCACTGATGATGTTCAACTGCGAACCTGTGTCCACAATAAATGATACAGGCTTCTGGTTGCATTCCATTTCCAAGCGGATCAAAGAACCTGCCTTAGATGTCACTAAATGCGAAGCGGGAGCTGGTACTGTATCAGCCTTCTTGACCTTTAGCACCTCCTGCAAGCAATTAGCCACATCCTTGGAAACACCCACGACGTCCCGTACCGACAAGGTAACTGGCGCATCGAGGATCTTGTCCAAAACAGCAGTTGGATCAACATTCTTACTGATCTGCGAGGCCTTGGCAGGTACTCGAGCACGGTCGCTAACAGGTACGTTGTTCGACTTCTTCTGACGCTGATTCAGAGCACGATCTTCAATCATCTCTATATCTTTGTCTGGGTTGAAGCTCTGGGACTGTGTCTCCACTGGCGTAAGGCGTTGCATCGGGAACCGAGCCATTGGCGCAGGCGGCTTCTGGCTTGGGGTTGGATCCTTCTGCTTCCCCTTATCCTGTGAGGACGAGCTACCTCCCTTGTCAAACACCTGCTTTCGGTATGATCTAGTCTCACGCTGAGTACGCTCAACTGGATACACCAACACGTCCGCACTCTCCTCAACATCCTCATCATTGTCTCCTACAAGCTGATCTCCATAGGTCACAAAGTGTACTTCTGGGAATATCCGCTTGACAGCCTGCACCCACGTCTCCCCTTGGTTACGTCTTAGGATGGAACCATCCGGCAACGTCAACCTTCCCCTGAAGTCCTTTAGGAGTAGACCATCCTTCAGATACTTCTGGATCTGGGGACACTCACCCATGATGTGCCCTGCCTCTCCACAGCCAAAACATCCTCCTGTGTTCAGCGGTGGTTGCCTATACGACAGGAATCTGTTAGGGTCTGGTCGAGACATGTGTGGTGGCATCATCCGCCTTCCGTCGAAACGGTCGGGTACAGCCTGATTTACCTGTGGACGGGGTAAACACTCGGCTGCAATGGGCTTCATGGTGCATGCCTTCAGAAACAACAATCCGTACTGAGGATCACTTACCGACAACTTCCTCATCTTCTCCACCAACTCCTCAAACTCCTTCTCTTCTACCTTCTCCTTACTTACCTTGCTTACCTTGGTATCCTTCTCCACGGCTCGCGGCACTTCTCGCGGCAGCGCCCTATCGAAATCGTCGTCGTCCGAATCTTCATCGTCATCCTTCCATCCCGACTGAGTCTTCCTACTCCTCGCCAATGTCTTCTTCGTCCGCTTGGTGCTAGGCCTTTCGAGTTCCCGCAGATCATCAGACTGGTCTTCATCAGAATCTTCCTCGTACAAGTCATCAGATCTAAGCCTCTCCGTGTCAAACCTGTCTACCCCCAGAATTGCCTCCGCGGCTTTCCTGATGGCTTCGGGCTCGAACGGTTCAGCCATGTCATGACTCGGGTCCTTCAAAAGTATCCTAGCTTCCAGTCGTTTCCGGAATGGCCCATATAAGCCTGTCCACATGTAGTAGGCGTAGTCGTCGGCCTTGAGCTTGCCTTGACCCTGTAGCCAACCAGCAATACGGATAAACTTACGAAGGTACCTGCGCCAATCCTTCAACTCATGGATAGGCTGCTTCCTAGAATGAGCGACAAAAGCTTGAAGGTCACGGATCCTGAAACGCTTATCTTCAAGATCAGCATTCCAGAAAATGCGAACATTCTGCTTGAGCTCTTCCCAGTTATGCAACCGGTACGCTGAGAATCCCTGAATCGTCTCACGAACGACCTTACTGCAGTAGTCCACTATGGTCTCGCATTTCTCACGAGGCGAGAGGTTATGTAACATGGCTAGCCTCTCGAACCTACGCAAGAACTGCTCCACCTCAGCTGGGTCCCCTCTGAATGTCTTTGGGGCCAGCTTTGTCCCTTCCATCGGCAGATCCATGACTGAACGTGACGACGGGATGGAAGAAAGATCGCTTCCATAGGACGGGCTGTGTGCTCTACTGCTACGTGCATCCATTGTCGATGACATCGGAATTCTACGCGCTGGAACGATAAACTCTCTACTCGATTCCTGATCTATTGCGTACTGAAACTGAGACACTCTCTCTGTGTTCCCCTCGCGGTGGGCTCCAGATGTCGCGAGTGAGGTGGGGTTTTCGGTTTGTGCGGTGTGAAAAAACAAAAGAGGGTGTGAGAGAAAAAATGAAGAAGGAAGGTCAAAGGAAGAGTAGCACGCAGAAAGAGAAGAGGGTCGTACGACACAGAAGTGCGAAGAGCCTCGACACTGACTACCTACTGAAACTACCAAAGAACTACCTAAGAACTACCTAAGAACTACCTACTCAAGAACAATCAAAATCTTCGA
>MU278741.1:0-12896 GCA_022385745.1 Cubamyces sp. BRFM 1775 | reverse complement strand
CGGGTGGATGAAGGCGTAAGGGAACCAGATGATTACTTGGAACAGCAAAAGAGCAGGACATCCGCAAGGAAGTTGACAGTCGTCCAATGGTATTGTGGAAGACCAGCGAAACACTTGCTCTGTGCACCGTGACCCAGTCTCGCGTTGCTGCCGCGGCAACTCGAAGTCCGCATCTCAGATGCGCTCCATGGTGAGAGCCTGACGTGGCCTATTGTGCCATGCGGTCCAAGCACGCAATTTTACATTGGCTACCGATCATGCTAATGTCTCGCGTTATTTTGGGGTTGCGGCAGTTGTAAAGGTCAGCCTTCAGTTTGCGAGAGGCGGCCGAGGTGGTGCCAAGCCAAGCCTCCACATGAAGCACCTGTGGGCAATAGTTCAGCAGACGTTAGTACGGTACGCCTGCATTATGTCTCTAGCGTACCTAATGTGAGGACGTCATCCCCTCACGCTTCATGATAGCAGTCCTGGGGTATGCTTTTTTGGCGCAGGCAGAACGGTACCCGATGTTTCGTAACCACGATGCCATGGAACAAGCTGCGCAAATGGGTCAACAAGAAGTTCCGGTCGCGGCTGCACACCCTGTGGCGTTCCAAGGTTACGGGACTACTCACTGGGCTGGCTGATGTTGTTGCATACATGCTACCCCTTCACACATGTTTCCCTCCGTTTCGAGACGTCTCTGGGGCCTTTTCCATGCCATCTGCCCATCGTAGATGCTCTAACATTCAAGTGAGTTCTCCGGTGGTGGTGGGGCACTCTCGGTGGAAGTTCAGAAGGCTTGTGTCCAAGATCTAGATTTCCCTGGCAGTGCTTGATTGTGCCCGATCAACGACCTTCGTCTGACCTACCTCGCCCTATGCCTGCCCTTGAACTTCGGTTATCCGACTATCCTGAGTCCGTCGCCTCGCAATTGCGTGCAGGCACGATTACGTCTCATCAGTGAGCAATTGCCAGCTCGTCCCACCCACAAGTTTGTCTTAGCTTGCGACACGGCCTCTTCCTTCCTCTCTTCCTGCATCCTCCTCTCATTCGCCATCCCATGCCTGTGCCCACTGACCCTCGAGTCAAAGATGTTGTTGACACTCGTCTCGCTTCTGAGTGTGTACAGTGGAAGCGGTTTCTCCGCCCATGTACTGCAGGCGGCTCACACATGGTGCGCTCGTCTTACGGCAACTCAACTTGGGACCACGTCGGACAAATCTTTGAGATCGTGAGTCTGTTGATATACTATGATATCGCTGCTAATCCTCAGTCTGGGAAGTGTCTTGCGGACACAAGGTGCAAACTACACTCGGTTCCACTTGAGGCGCAAGTGACCAAATCGACGCGCCATGCCATGCTGTCCGACCTCATCTCGCTCAACCCTCCCCCGTATGGCAAGGAAATACGCCGCGCATCCGCTATAATGATGCGAGCCATCATTGCTGATGAGATGGAGCTTGAGCAGACACAGGGACACTCCACCTTGGGAGCACCGAGCACTGCAGGTAGTGTATGGGCGAGCACCTGTTCTAGCAGTGCAGGCAAAGCCTCAGATGGCTCTCGTCCATCGACGCCTAGCGGACTCTCGCAAACCTCCTCCCACGGGTCTAGTGTCTGCTCTGAGCGTGGCGCTGTTGGACGGCCAGCCAATCCTACCTGTGAGGTGATTGTATACGCGTATGCCCCAGTAAGTATCTTTTACCCTCAGCAATGCTCGCCTATCTGGACAATCTCACAAAGCATGTTGTAGGGCCCAAACAAACCGATGGTCATACTCAAATCTTACCCACAATATCTGGCTGCAGAAGTAGTGTGCCAGATACATTGCTGTTCACTTGCACCACTTGCATGTCAGAACATGGTGCCTTGAAAGTGCACAGTTTATGTAGCATAGCACCTATCTTGGTATTCTGTGGCTCTGATCACAATGTCTAGACCAATTAATATTGTCCTGCATCAGTGTACAGTTGTGGCAGTGCACACATATAAATAGGGCCCCCCACATCACTCGAGCACCCCCTGCTCCACCTCTTTCCACTGATATAGGTGGGTGCCTCTATAGTACAGACCCAACAGCTGCTCATATGCTAGATACAGGTATGACACTGCCTGTCCTTGATCTCTCTCTTCAGGAAGACCAGCATGATGGTGCTTCTCTTGCTAGCTTTTTTAATCCAACTCCAGTTGATTATACAGCCCTTGTCGACCAAATGGATGTCGACTGGAGCTTTTGTGTCCCGGATAGCAGAAACACTGCTGGCATGCTCACATCAGACATTGAAGTTCAAGAACCATCGAGCCAGTCGACCTCTGCACTGCTTGATGCCCTCCAGCGCTTCACCTCCGAAGGTGGTTTCACTCTCACAGATGACATGTTTGCTTGGCCGAGCCCATGCACTGCAGCATTCTCTGGTAAGCCTTGTTCTATGATTCCTTGTAGCTGGTGCTGACATCCCACATCCCGGATCTCTACAGTGCCAATGTCTGTCGACTCTACCCCCTGTGCAACACCAAAGTGCGCAACCCAAGTGCTCTTTGCCCATGCAGAGTGGCATCCAGAGCCTGTCAGGTCCCTTCGCACAGACTCCCAGATCGCTGCATTCACACGCATGCTCGGCCAGAGAAGCATGCCTGCAGACCTTCTCACATCACCCGATGTTCCCTTGTATCAAAAGCACCATGCACGCGCCACAGATTTGCTCCATCCAATGACCTCACCAGAACAACCTCTTGCTGCTCGGCCACGTTTGTTGCAGCGCACAATCCTCCCCTCTTGTGATTTGCAGCATGCAGCTTCGATCCAGAGCCTGTCCGACTCCGACTCTGACTCCGGCTCTGATGTCCCTTCCTCCAGCACAGATGACCATACCGATGATGAGTACTCCCCTTCTGAGCCAGAGCACATTACCACACCACCACGCTCTCCCTCGCCCCTCCATGGTGTTGCTGTGCACCAAGCTGCTAAAGCTGATGCTGACGTTCAGCTCTTCGGTGAGTTTTTTTGTCTCTGCCACCTTTTCTATGCTAACTGGCAACAAAGCCAAGTGTCTCTCAAGCCCAATGCTCTGGCAACCTGCTGTGCTCGAGTTTCATTCACTGGAAAGTGGCATCTGGATCGATCTTGCTGTTCTCAACTTATATCTCTACTACCGCTGGACACGTGAGCACAACTGTCCTGTGCGGTACATCACCCACGATGTTGTCGGAGATTGGCATGGTGCTGGCACTCCACCCTATGTTGCCCATATGCAACAACACACCATCCCAGCTTTTCGACATAACTACAGACTGCCTCCTGATGGCGTCCTTCCTGTGGTCCCTATCCTCTTTGCCTATCTGCACCACCAACACTTCTTCCTCGTTCTCATGGACCATGCCAACCACCGGATCTGGGTAATTGGTCGCAGCAGCAGATCGTCTGCCAAGGGAAAGGTTGCCTCTGACCGCTGGTCCGAGTGGAATGGGCCCCAGGTGTACACCCATATCTGCTATCTTCATGGCTGGGACGCTGGAGATACCGACCTTGTCTGCACCTACAGTGTCGTTCTTCCACAGGATGGCGTAAACTGTGGACCTGTCGCTATCTGCACTGCACTTTTCCTCTTCCAGTATGGTCTTCAGTTACGGCCAGACAACACCCTTAGCCTGCCTCCCCCCGTCTGTCCCCATCTCATTCGGCTCATCGTCCTCCTCGAGGTCTCCCGTATGATCTCCATTTGTAGGTCCAACTTTGACCGCTTCAAAGAAGACAGTCCCTTTGAGTGGAACCTTGCCTCCAACCCAACTGGAAACCCTGATACAGCATGGGAGATTATGGAGGACGCACGCGAGGCTCTGCCAGGCATCTTGCCTAACCGTGTCGTCCACCATGCTGCCTACAACAGCCTTCGTGCTGCGATTCCTGTCTGTGCTGGCTGCTCTGCTGCTGGCACTCTTTATACAACATATATGCGCATCCTCCAGGACAATGGCCATGAAGGACCCCAGCTCATGGACACCGAGGATCCCTTTCCTGACACAGCTTTCCAGGGTACTGTTTGCGCCAAAAGGCATGTCTGCTCTCTGTCTTCTGCTGACAAAGATGGTACCGATCTTCTGCCTGGCTCCTCCAATGTCATCATCGGCCGGGCGCGGCGCCACCATTGGACGTACAAACCAATCAAAGACACCTCACTCAGCAACCCAAAGCGCTTTCCAAGGCTGACCGATCCCCTTCCCCTGCCTGCATTCTACCAAGAAACTTGGATCAAGCACAGTGACCACTTTGATGACTACCACACTGGTCCTACCCGTGAGGAGATGCTGGTCGACAACAAGCATCTCGGTGACATCCATGCCATGTACACTATGGATCCCATTGCAACCTACATCGCCTCCTCCAGCTGGACGCGCTTTGCAGACCAGGGAATGCGCCTTCTCGCTGGTTATGCCCACATGCACTACCTAAGAGAACCATGGGAAGTCCATGCACACATTCTTCCCTGTCCTCGCCCAGCCCCACATCCTTCCCAGTACTACCACCGCCTCTACAAAAAGCGTGCTCTAGACGACTTTCTGCGGCAGACACGCTCCACAGCAGCTGATTTTGCTGGAAACCCTGTTCTCGAATTTGTCGACCATGTTCCTTCAGACATTGCCTTCAAGGGCCTCAAGGACATGCTCCAAGGCTATGATGGCAGCAATCCAGGCTCCACGGAGAACCTGAACCTTTTCGTCCGTGGCTTCACCTCCGACGGGAAGTTCGTCTGCCTCGATTTGGAGCGTGATGCAGTGGAGCTCCCCCTGAACAACATCCTGATCGATATAGACATCGATAGCATCATATGGGTCACCCAAACCCTGCACTTCAAGCTCGGCATTGACCTCGCCATCACCCCCACTGTCGGCAAGGCTCCTCCTCTCCGCAAGAACAACCATATCTACGTCAACATCCTCTACCCCCCCACAGACCAGGAGCGCTTTTCTGGTGAGCGCGAGTGGGTCGAAAACATTACTCCCCTCAGCATTGTCCCCCACACCATTTTTGCAAAGATTTCAGACAGCAGCTCTCCGATTTACATTCTCATCTGCTTCCCTCGCATGCTTCACAGGCACGAGGCACGTGGAACTTGGGAGGCCCTTATCCCCTTCGAGGTTCAGAGGATGTTTTGGAATGCGGTTCTCCTTCCTGCCCTCCGCCAGCATGCCGAGCCAGGCACAGAGGCTTATATGCCTGCCACTGTCGACGAAAACCTTATGAGGGCTGGCTCCAAGGACCAGCGCAAGGGTGCTCACAATAAGGCCAAAACTGTCAATGTCCAACCTCATGTTCTTTCCAAGCTCCAGGCCACCATGCGCGACATTATTCATGACAACCCCGATCTTAGCCTTTATGGCTCCTTCTACTTTGTCCTCGATGCCAAAAACCTGAAGCTTCAGACCCGCATGTCCCTGCACGACATTCACGAGCATTCCTCTCCTTGGAGCCAGCTCAAGCTCTGCCATCCCTCTCTAGATTTTGACTATATGGTCAACCGGCAGAATGGCGAGCTCCACATTGATATCGCCTACTCCTTCACTCCCAATCCTGACACCACTAGTACCCACCTGGTCGGTCTGTGGCGCTTAGACATTCTTGAGGACTCTTTCGGAGCTGGAGGCTATACCAAGGGCACCCTCCACAATATTGCCACCCTCTCCCGCTATGGTGCTCTGCAGGCACCAATGTCTCGCGAGCGATCCCAGCTCTCCCATGTCGTTTTTCGCTCTGCTTACAATCTTCAATACGAGCCCATACGATCCTCAGATAATCTCCCTTACTTCGCCAAGGATGGAGATGCGTATGAGACAAACGAGACATATCATGCCGAGTGCAACCGCCGCTTGAGTCTCTTTCGAGGAAATGCTCAAAACACAACATATGGTGTCCGTGACGAGTACCGTATCGGTGGCCAAGCTCTTCTCTCCTTCTTACAGGGTTGGCAAGACAAGGTCAGTTGTTTTGGCTCTTTTGCATCCCTCCACACCTGACCCGCATATCACATCCATAGACCAGACAGTTTCTTGCCTGCAATCCTATTCTGTGGATCAAGTCGGAGCACTGGTTCGAATATCTTGCAGCACGGGTAGAGGTCCTCCAGTACCTCCAAATACGCCTAAGCATGCTGCAGCCTCCGAACTACGCCATCCTCACCTCACTCATCTGTCACCTCATTCGTGAGGTCTCTAGCACCCACACCATCCCTCCTCAGCATGTCCGAGCATCTCTGGCTCACCTTCAGGCTCAGACCATTATCAATAACTATGGCACCCTCTTTCTCCACGACCTCAATCTGTCTGCCATACCCATGCTCCCAGCCATACAGGATCACGACGATGAAACTGTGTTTCGTACCTTGGAGATCAGCATAGCGGCTCGAACAGATATTCGAAAGCGCCGTGTGCAGCCCGTTCCCAATGTAGCTTCTGCGGGCTATCCTCTAGGGCCATCTCCAGCCTGGGCCGATATCGCAAACGCCATTTCGTCTCATCCAGAGGGTTTTGTGCAGCCCTATCAGTTTGATCTCTACATTCCCCATACCACCACCGCTGCCCGCCTCTTTATTCTCTTTACCTTCCATGCATGGTCCATGATCAGCAATGCCTGGCTCATCAATTCCAGCATCACCTGCCCTTCCTCTCTTGAGGATGCCATGGAGTATTGGACGATCGGAGCCGCCCGTGGATCCCTCGCTAGGACTGCATTTGAAGCAACAAATGGTGGTCTTACTGGGCCAGTCCATGGGCACAGGGAGCCATCATTCAGAGACCGAGCACAGATCTTCTTTCCTCCACTTGGCCATACTGTCCCTTCTGGATCGCAGTGGTGGTTCCTTATCAACGCCAGCATGGGATACATTCACGAGTATCACAGGATCCTCCAGACATCATCCAATGCAGCTGCCCAGGATATCAACGATGCCCTCCACCACATATTCTCCCATCTTCAGCTTCTTCCCTATGCCCAGGCCGGCTCTCCTACCTCCCATGGATTTATGTGGAAGCAGGACAAAGACTGTGTCCGTCTCGTCATCAACCCCCGCTACTATCGCATGATCTCCATCGGAGCCAGCCGGTGCAAACGCACTAGCACCCGCCGGGTGACCCTGTCCAAGGCAGGCTTTCTCAAAAGAATCTCCAGCAATGATGGGCATGATGTTGGCAACATGCAGGTAATCAGCAAGTTCCAGCAGACCCTTAGACAGAAGGCTGCTAAAAGTGCCAACAAGAAGCGCTCTTTGGGTGCTCGCAATGCACGCAACCCTCCACGGCCGGTGACCAAGTCTGGCACTGCTGCACATGCCAACAGGGCCATCCAGCAGAACACACCATATGAGGATCACCAGAGCAGTGTGGAGTTTACCAATGGCAATGATGAGATGGATATAGGTGATGAGGATCTTGAGCAGAGGGAGGCTGGGTGGGCTATGTCATCAGATTGTATGGATGAGGATATGTACTCTGGCTGATTTATACCACCTTCTGGCTAATCTACATCTTAGTCTTGCTCCTCACCCTATGACTGAGCCAAAGTCAAAGGAGTTAGTGCAGGTTTAGGCTAATCTCTTTGTGTCCAATTTCCCTCAAACATACCATCACACAGGTTGTTGAACTGGCTGCTAGTGCTTGTTAGGACCGTGCAGTCCTAGTCAACTCCGACATGGGTGGAGAAGGCGGAATAGAGGGCGAAGTCGGAGAAGGGGTGGACCAGCACTTGATAAGGACTTCTGCGAAGCTATTGGCAATGCACAGCTTATTTCTCAAGTGTCCTCTATTTAAGACGGATGGAGTCGGGCGGAAGTGGACTTGGGGCGGAGGTCGGATGAGACGGAATAGGAATTAGGACTGAGGGGAAAGGGAACGGAACAGAAGGGGGAACTAAGGGAAGAGACTGAGACGGAAGGATGAAGACTAGAGTCGAAGGACGGAGGTTGTGGTCGGGGGTCGGACAAGATAGGTGGGTTAACGAGATTTCCGAACTGAGTAGCTACTACATTCCGGCGCAGTATTTATACATAGTTGTAATCCCGTTAGAATCAGTAGAAGATGTACTAGATAGGAAATGTTGGAACAAAACATTAGGTAGAAAATGCCAAGAGATAAGACCTATTGTGAAGCCCAGTTAGCAGCACCTCATGTAGATGGAGACCATAAGGGTTATCTGAGACATAGAGGTCATGAGTCGAACAGTCGGAGAAATATAAGTAAGAGCGGAGCAGAGTACAAGAGTGGACATCGGAGAAGCGGAAGTCGGAGAGCGGAGAACAGAGAAGGTGGAGGTCGGAATCGAAGGGTGGACTCAGGGTTGGACTTTGGGGGTTGTGGCACAGAGCGTAACAGTGCTCTGCTTTGCAAATCTGTCATAATGCACATCTGCCTGAGCAGTGTTGAGCTAGACCCTAAAATATGAATAGCCTTTGCACTGCAGCCTCTTTGAGGAGCCTGCCATCCATATTCCAATGCGTGATTGATCTATTGTTATGACAGAATTTTCGAACTGAGTAGCTACTATATTCTGGTGCAGTATTTATATGTAGTTGTAATCCTGATAGAATCAATAAGTGATGTGCTAGATAAGAAATGGTGGAATGTAACACTAGGCTGTAATGCCAAGAGGTAAGACCTCATTGTTAGGCCGAGCCAGCAAGGCCTCATATAAATGGGAACCATTAAGGTTATCTGAGTCATGGGTTGAATAAACAGAGAAATATCAGCTAGGCAGAGCAGAGTACAGGGAGCAGATATTGGAGAAGCAGAGGTCAGAGAACAGAGAGTGGGAAGGCAGAGGTCAGACATTGGAAGGTGGGCTCAGGGTTGGACTTTGAGAGTGCAGCATGGAGCATAACAGAAATCTGCTAAAGCAGGCTCTAGGTCTTTGCCCAGCAATGTAGGGTACACTGTTGGTTACATTGACTCAGAATGGTCAGATGATTTGCTAAGTAATACAGAGTATCAGGGGTCTTTCCTCAGTTCCAGGGGTACTGGTGTGCATATATATATATATATCACCCATTGTCTCAGCCCAACTACCTCTGGCCTACCAAGTCTATCCATCTCCCCCTTCTGTTCTTGCCTCCCTTTGAATCTAGTGAGTATTTCACTTTGGGTCTTACTATATTATAACTATATGAAAACCTTCTGCTACCTATTGCAGGTGACCAGGTTGCCTACACAGAGCACACTATGTCAGCATATCCCTTGAAGAATGTTGTCGATCGCTACGTCGAACGCACATCTTCAGCTGCATTAGTACCGCATCCAGCTTCTGGCTTTATATTCTGCACTGCTTCCCCAAGTGGGCTCTGTGCAGGGTTCACCTCGTTTATCGCATCATTGGGAGAGCTGCTGCACTCAAGTCCGACACTGTCATTCCACATGGACGATCCGGATGCACTCACACCATACACTGTTCTTCTTGAGGCGATTTCCCCAGCAGGAGCAGTCTCATTGCGGCTACCTAATCTGCAGAGTCTTGGCCCACTCCGCTCAATCCTAGGGCGGTGGGAGAAGGTGATCTGCCTGCACCTCTCCCTGGACGCAACAGATGGTTCTCTGTCCTCCTTTGGGGACCGCTTCATTGTACCACTCCAATCCGATGTCAATTCCCCACTCCCAGTCATGGTTGGAGTGGAGCTTTTAATCCTGACAATCCCAGATCTCACAGTTGGAATGGTAAGTGCTCCATATATCATATTGTCCAGTTTGCTTACATTGGTCTGTTGTGACATATTAGAACGACATTGGCATGCTGCTTGAGAACATATTCTCTACATTCCCGTCACTACATACAGTGCACATTCACCAGAATGTGGTACCCCAGGTCCCAGATGCAGTTGCCTTCACGCCTCGCTGGTGGTTCAAAGGAATCTTCAAATTTCTGCAAAACCCCTATCTCAGCTTCGACTATCTGGTGTGGGGACGGTGGATTTTTGATGGGGAACAACGGCGTTTCCATGGGGCAGAGGATCTCAACTTTGTTGCACATTATGTTGACTTTGTGTTTCCCAGTGTAGTGCACACACCATGTGGATGTGGTTATTGTGGAAGAGAGTAGATTTCGGAGAATGGGCCCAGTAATAATACAGGACATGTTATTGCCAGCGGATGTATGCAAATTGTTGGTGTGCAGTGAGGCATACATGTGTGTTAGACAACTCCAATGTAGGGTGGAGATAGTGGAGAAGTCAGAGGCGAGGTTGGACTGGCAATTGGTGAGGACTTCCGTAAAGCTATTAGCAATACATGGGTTAATACTCAAGTGTTCTCTATTTAGGACAGATTAGAGCCCGGGTGGAGGTGGACTTGCAAGATAGAGATTGAACGCAGGTGGACAAGGACGAAGAGACAGAATGTTATGCTCCATACCACAACCTCAAAGTCCAACCCTGAGCCCACCTTCCAATGTCTGACCTCTGCCTTCCCACTCTCTGTTCTCTGACCTCTGCTTCTCCAATATCTGCTCCCTGTACTCTGCTCTGCCTAGCTTATATTTCTCTGTTTATTCAACCCATGACTCCCATGTCTCAGATAACCTTAATGGTTCCCATTTATATGAGGCCTTGCTGGCTCGGCCTAATAATGAGGTCTTACCTCTTGGCATTACAGCCTCCTGTTACATTTCGCCATTTCCTATCTAGCACATCACTTACTAATTTTACTGGGATTACACTAATAGGTAGCCTGCATGGCTGACTGGTCGGTGAGCGTACTGCACGCCTCGGCCGTCGGACGAGCGGGCTAGTCAGCGAATGGAACAGTCTATTTTTGTGCTGCAGCATTCGATCGTACCCGCACTGGTTCTCAAGCCTCCGGACGAGCAGCGTACGTGGATATGCCACATTTGGTAGGATGGGCAGCACACACATGATCGCATCCCAACGTGTCGCGCATGGCACTCCTGTCTCGCCGTCTCGAGGTTTTCTCGTATACTCAACGCCGACTCCAGCATCTGCACCAACCAGGGACACGAAGTCTAGAGCTCAGGTACCGTAGTAGCGTATAAAAAGTCTGTATTTGCACCGTAGAATGCCAGTTAGCCTTCCCCCCTGAACTCCACGTCTAAGCCTCACGCCCATGTGCGCAGCCTGCCTCCATCGACCTCGCGAGAAGCCGTCACGACTTGGCTGTATGGCGCACCCGCTTACGTTCGTAGAACATGGCCTCTACCATCGTATCCCGCCCGCCCGCGCGCGCATTCCCCAAATGTCGGAAGGCAGTCCGTCACCTTCACACTTTGTCCTGTCGTACAGCCGCCCACGTGCGCACCGCCGACCTTGCTCCCTTACGGTTCCGTCTCCGTTCTTCCCTTCGCGCTCAAACACTTGACGCACGCACACGTCGGGTGCTCTTCTAGATCCTAGGGGCTATCAGGCACTCTGCCGCATTATCGTTGGTTGTCCAGCTAGGTTACATCCTATTGCTCTCTCTCTCCCTCTCCCCTCTTCTTGCTTGCGCTCCGACGATCTTCTCGCCCTTGGTCCGACTACCTGTGAAGTTAGGATCATCATTAACACCTCCCACCTCCAACCTCCAACCTCTGACCCCCAACCACTCTGCTTCCATCTCTGTCTTGGCTTATCCTCCTTTCTCTTCTGTCTACATTTCCCTTTGTCTTTGTTCTATTGGACTCCGTTCACCCTTTCGTCCAACCTCCACTCCACAAGTCTGCCTTTGCTCCAACTTCAGTCCGTTGCCATCCTGATGGAATCAGCAGGTGATGTACTAGATAGGAAATGGTGGAACATGGACTCAGGGTTGGACTTTGAGGTTGTGGCACAGAGCTTAACAGAGTGGCTGGACAGAGCATTGCTGTTAAGACCGTGTTGTCCTAGTCAACTCCGATGGAGGGCAGAGATAGTAGAGCAGAGGGGTGTTGGAACAAACTCGAGCGTCATCAGGCAAGGGATGTTCCGGGGTGCAGGGAACCCACATCGCAAACATGCGAGGTGTTCAGATTCAAAAAGTACGGTATTTAAAGTAAAAGGTAATCGTGATAATCAATACCAAATCACCACGCGAGCACATCAGCTCCCACACACGTGTCTCCCTCTCCCTTCAACAAGGGGCAGAGTCGGAGAAGGGGCGGACCAGCACTTGGTGAGGACTTCTGCGATGCTATTGGCAATGCACAGGTTATTACTCAAGTGTCCTCTATTTGGATGGGCTGGAATGGGGCAGAGGCAGACTTGAGGTGGAGGTCGGACTAAGGAAAGGAAGGGGAACTGATAGAAAGTAGCTAAGGAAAAGAGACTGGGACAAAATGGAAGTGGCTAGATCCGGAAGTCGGGGTCAGAAGTCAGAGGCCAAAGGTCGGAGGTCGGACAAGAGAGGTGGGTTAACGAGATTTCCGAACTGAGTAGCTAATACATTCTGGTGCAGTATTTATATGTAGTTGTAATCCTGCACCTGTACATTACAGATCACGAAGCTAATTAGCTTGGTGTGCCGTGTGGGATTGGCAAGCTAACAAGCTTCGAATTGCATAAGCTCTGCCACTGCCCATAGCACTGTCAATATTGGCTGTTAATTCCTTGAGTAGGAACATCTGCCCCCTAGCAATAGAGGTCAATTAGATGAGCCTCCCTATGTACTAGATAGTGCAGAATCTATGTATTAACACAATCTATGTGCCGACGCTGGGTGTTGAGTTGTCCATCAATGCCGCCTGTCATTGCCAATGGCTATACCCCCTCCCTCCTCCTACAGTGTCAAGGATGTTCCTGGCACCATCGCACATGTCACTGCTACTATCCTATTGCTGGCGCTATCCCGCTCGCTCCACGCTTCCACTTCCCAATTTGGCAGGTGACCTCTCCAGGAGAAGAGTGCCTCCCCTCGGAGTGCAATATCTCACCTCTCACCAGGCCGTTTCCCTTCATTTTTTTTGTAAATCA
>MU278740.1:0-13288 GCA_022385745.1 Cubamyces sp. BRFM 1775 | reverse complement strand
TCAAATATGACCGCTCAAGCGCTGAGGTTTATCCTCACCTCCTCGGTTGTGCGTGCAAAATCCCGTGAAAGCCCTCCCTATCTCACGGTAGCTACGACGGGAGACATTCCAGGCGACGCTGAGGCACATAGGACCGGACGACGCCATAGGGTGAGAGCTCTTCATGAAGAGGAATCCAGAGCTGCATCTCCTGCTCCGAGACGGCAGCCGTGACGACAAAGGGCGCAAAGACAGGCTACTGAGACAACTGAAGTTGTAACAGCTCCTTTCTTGCCTCTCCCCATCCGTTCGCATTCCACGCGCTTCTGAGAGAAAAATTGTGCGTGACGGAGGCACGGGAATCTGCTAGTATAATATAATTCATAAGTCACTTTCGTTCAGCGGACGCGTACGGCTCTCGAGCGACGAGCGCAGCCAGCAAGTATAACCGACTCAGGCTGGGGTGAGTCCGACATACGAACTTGAACTTGAAGCTAGCAGTGCCTTGATAAACCACACCATCAATAGATATTCATTCTACAGACGGCGCGACATGTCCGACAACGATCCGAAAGTGTTGCGGCAGAGGGAACGCGCAGACTATCCGTTCTTCCTCTCCTATCGCACTCGCTGGTCAGCCTTTCTTTCTTTTGTACGTTTGATTGACTTGCTGACTCGACGTGCAGGATAGACAACGACCAGTACTCTCACATCAACAACTCCGTCTACTACCACCTCTTCGACTCTGTCGTCAACGCCTACCTCATCCAACACGCCCACCTCGTTCCTTCACGCTCACCTTCCATCGGCCTCGTCGTCTCCTCATTCTGTCACTTCTTCTCCCCTCTTTCCTTTCCCGCCGTCCTCGACCTTGGCCTGAGGGTGACCAAGCTTGGCACGAGCTCAGTCACGTATGAAGTGGCCGTCTTCGAGGAGGGAAACACCGACCCCAGCGCCGTAGGCGGTTACACTCACGTTTTTGTGGACAGGGAGTCGAGACAGAGTGCACCGATAACGTCCGATACGAGGGATGGGTTATCCAAATTGCTTCGACCCACGTCAAAGTTATGACTGAATATATTCAGAGCACTTCAAGCATACCAATGTCGTGTCCGGATCGAGCACATTTGTTCGCATTGCCTTGCATGCCCGGTACGAGTTACTCGCCCCCGCCTACGTGACGGAGAGAGTTGATGATTGGACCGAACCTGAACAAGGCGACTGAGTTATGCAATAATCAGTACAATGCGACAGCATACGCTGAGATTTTCGTTCTTTGGTACAAGGCGGGAAATTCGGCCACTGACATCATGGTATATGCACGAAAAACACTGCGCCCTACTGCAGTGCGTATAGTAACCGAGGCCGAAACCCTGAGCAGTGACGACCCTGGGCGAGTCGAGGATCACCATGTTCTCGGATTCATCTTCGGGTCTATGCGTGCTAGCGGCACCGCAAAGCGGACGCAGGGCCTCCCCGGGTCTACTTCTCATGACCGGGAGGATGTCCTCCTGCTTGCAACGAGAGCCATGGCTGTTCAGGGTCCGGTATGTCCCAAAGCTCATGATGGGCGCCCTATATACCAAGAACCCTCGGTGACTGCTGGCCAGAACTCAAGCTCGTGGCGGTGTGTCCGAGTGGTCTGGAAATTCGTGACTACATTCGTCAGCTGCGGCGCGTGCAGCCATATACACCTTGGGAGGTGCCATATTCCTTGGCCCCGTTGTCCAAGAGTCACTGATGTGCTATGGGCCTATGTTTGCCCGGGAGTGCCCGGGAGTACGTGAGTTTTAGGAACCTCCTTTTCTGCCACAATAACCATTACTGACCCCCTTCTGACCTCTTCGTGTTCACCAGGGTGGTGGACCGTTCTCGTCGTACGATGAGCTCACGGCATGGACCATGCACAAGCTCGACGTGAACCGGCGGTTCGCCAAGTTTTCTCCCGAGTCCGAGCACATCGTCTTCGACTTGTTGTTCCTGCTCGTGTTCACTCACCTCCACATCTACCCGAACAACATCACCATGGGCGATGACGGCCGGGTGTGGCTCATCGACTGGGTGTTTGCTGGATTCTACCCCCAGTGGTTCGAGTACGCCGCTATGCGGCCAGGATGGGGCTTCCTACGGGAAGCTGTGGGTGTTCGGGTTCATGGCCGGTTTCCACGAGCAGCAGCAGCGTTTCCTCGGCATTATAAGCTGGGCTTTGAACACCGGTGTCCTGTTGTGAGGACGTCCCATCCCATAGTAAGTACGGAGGGTATATACCCATGGATTCGGAGATCGCTCCGCCTGCGTCGAAGTTATACATGTGGGCTCTTGGTAGATTTGAGTCTGCTTCCGTAGCAGACAATACCTTGGACGAGGATGGCACAATGTAGCCATCGCGATGCATATCTGAATACTCTGCATACAACAACAAACGAATGCTAGTAGCAAAATCGTCGCTCGCAGACCATCCAAGGGCCTCCATGGATGCACACAACATAAGCGAGAGTTTGCAGTGGAAAACTATCACAAAAAACCGCAAACACAGTGACAAGGAGCTCAATACAATGGGGATAGGGGATATCGTAACTATATAGCGTCGTAGCATCAACGTACTCGACATCGCTGTCGTCTTCATCGTCGTGTAAGATCTATGCCGATCATGAACTACTACCGTACTCGTAGGAGGGAGTAGGATTGATGCGTTACTAGCGCATCACAGGGAGAAATGAGGAGCGGAAGGACTACAGTAATTCTAGTACGCGTGTTGCCGTTCTGGGGAATATAAAGCGTGCAAACCGTCATAATGGGAGAGATGGTGAGGGAAGTGGTGGCGCCGACGTGGGTGATGATATGTAACACGAATGCGCGCAGATGTGGCTTTCATGTTGAACCAGTGAAGTACTCGAGGACCTTGAAGAAGCCCCAGATACACCCGCCCGAGATGATCGGCAGGGTCAGGTTGTCATCCAGAGAACCTAGATCTGCAAGTAGATTAACAGTCGCACTGACAAGCCTGGCCATTGAGATGATCACGCACCAAGCGCCTCCGCAGTGCCCGAGATCAGGCCACACACGGTACCAAGCGTGCCAAGTCCGATCCAACGCCCAATGGGCAAGTCCAACCCTTGAACGTATTGTACTCCTTGTTTGACGACATCGGCAACCTGAGCAGGGAAGGTTTCCTGCGCCGCTTCGATGAAGCCTGCGGGCAAGTGGAAGTCGAGCTGTGCGTCGCGCACCGGGTAAAAGTACCCCCAGAACCCGAGCACGATCGCTGAGCCAGTGACAGAGCCAGCGATGAAGCCTGCGAGCGACTTGCGAGGGGCAAGGGGAAGGCGGAGGAAAGGCACGAAGGGGATGAGGGGAATCGAGCGCGGAAGGGGAGCAGTGTACGGCCCGAGGAGACGGCCGATGGTCGAGGCGGCGGTGTCAGCCCATGAGAGACTGAGAAAAGCGCGTAAGCAACCGTCTGAATGGGATTGTTTGGAGATGCAACGTACATGAGAATGGCGACGGTGGCGATATCGAGCGGGTATACAGAGAGCACGAAAATGACTCCAATGATGTACCATATGACACCGTTCGTGGTTTTCTGGGTGTGGAGAGGTAAGAGTCAGGACTGTGGTAAACAAAGGGACGGACGGGACGCGTACCTTTTCGCTTTCGCGCATCAGGAAGCCCACACAGCGTTCGAACAGCTTTTCGAAGCGCGCGGAACGGAAGCGGAGGATATCGCAGGGGACAATGAAGGCGAGCGCAGCACTGAGAACATACACGACTGTACGAGGATTACCATTTGAGGCGTAGAGGTACAAAGTGAGGAAGCCTTAGGTGCGCGACGTCAGTACGAGTGGAACGCGCGCTCAAGAGCGGAGGGAAGAGGTGGACGAACCAATAGAGGAGTGTAGCGTCTTTCGAGGAATCTCCCAGTCTACCGGAGGTCGTGAAGGCTTGCTCTGCTTCACGTGCGTCGAGTCGGATGAAGACGAGGGGGCAAGGGTGGTGGCGGAGGCGGATGATGGCTTCTTCCTCTGACGGACTGGTGAGCGACTGGGGTTGCCATTGCCATTAGCACTGCCATTGGAGTACGCAGGGGAAGATTGCTGTCGCTCAACACTCATTTGTCGAGCAGAGGAATGTCTGGAGGGGAGGGACCGGGTAGAGGATGCGGAGGGAGAGCGCGCTTTGGGACTGGAAACAAACGGGATTTTTGTTGACGAGCGAAGGCCGATGCGTGCGGAGGCAGGGTCGTGCTGGAGTCCAAGCGTGAATGCGTCGTTGGCAGGAATGCTCATCATGCCGCGTTGCGGGCGAGGAGGACGAGGGGGATGTCGAGGACGACGAGTAAGGCGACGAGGACGAGGACGAGGAGGAGATATGGTTGTGGTTGGGAGTCAAAGGCGGAGACTCGACAGCCACGTTGTTCCCCCGGCCACAAGCGTTAAGCGCCCAACTCCTCGGCACACGACCGAACCTCTCCCTCTCCGTCGTCCTCGACCCCCGTCCTCGTGAATAGAAATATAGGTGATAGAGATACATGTATCGCAGACAGAACACAAAGACGGCACAAACATATTACATCCAATATACATAGCATATCATGCAAACCATACCCAGACACCGTCGTATCATCATCATCTCATCCAGCCCAATCCAATCAACGCTCTCACTCGTACGTACGCATGCCGTGCTCGCTGCCATGGGCACACGACGCCTTGGGCCTTAGTCCGAACTAGAACCATACCCCCATCTATGCCTCCGACGATGCTGGTTCAGACGCCGCTGCAGCGTCCTCCTTGCGCATCGCCTCATGCTCGTCTGGGTCTAGCCAGCTTTCCTCTACAGTCGCCCGCACCCTCCGCACGTATTCCTTCATGTTCTCCCGGTAGAGCTGTGCAGCCTCTGCGTTCGCAGGACTGTTTGGGTTCGGGTCGTGCAGCAGGGATTGGATCGAGGTCAGGATGGCGGCAACGTCGTACGTTGGTGACCACCGATTCTGCAGGATGTCCAAGCAGAGCTCCCCGTTCGCATACACGTTCGGATGGAACATCCGCGACAGGAACTTCACCGTCGGCGGCTTGTTCGGGTACGATTCGTCAAAGGTCAACAACAGCTTGAACGTCCCGTCTTCGAACGGTGTATCCGCTGCCATCACGCCAGTCAGTCTGAGATGTGTTTGAGCTTATGAAGACTACAAAGATACGCACCTGGTCCGAAGATGACCGCGTTCCAGAGCATTATGTTGTCTGGGCATGGGCTGCCGGAGATCCCACCCGGAGGGTCGGTCGAGAGCCGCTTAAAGTCACGGATGAGGCGGCGACGGCAATTGGTAGACTATGAACGTGATCAGGATTTGAAGACAGAGCGACTGAATGAAAATGAACCTACCATGATTGTAGGTTGATTGAGGAGCTGGAGAGGAGGATGGCGGGGGGGAGAGGGAGAAGGTGGTGGTTGAGGGCAAAGCAGAGATGGGCGCTTGTTGACTCAGACACCGGTCATCTTGTTCTTGTTCTTTGTGACTGTCTCCGAGTACTACTACTACTACCACTCGTAGTCTGTCGCCGACACCGAACCATTCGGTTTCAGAGATTGAGATGGAAAAGGCCACTCACGCATGCCTCCTCTTACAATGGTTCAACAACGACAGGAATCAAATTAGCAAGCGCAGCCTGTCTGCAGCTGGCCTTTGAGAACTGCGCATCAGCGGTGGATATCGTCCTCGTCCTCGTGCTGCTTCGCATCTTATAGCCTCAAGCTCAAGCCCACAGGCACCGGTAGGTGGACGTTGACCTTGGATCGGTTTCTACTGTCGTTTGGCACCGCGGACTACCCCCAAATCTCCCGGTGGCGACTGGTGCCTCGGTGCACACGTCAATAAGCCCAAGCTTCACCAGTATTGCAACTGGGTGTTCTTACGGCGCGTAGAATATCTCACGATTGCGCTCATCCAACGCCGCACGTAAGTGGTACATGCATAACTTGTACAACGTTTGGCATCGGACCGTATGATTAGCAACTTTGACAACGACACATACTCTCTCTCCGAGCAAGCTGTGCAAAATTCCGTGGATCTGATTTCCTGTGCCCGTTAAACAGAGGTCAGTTCACAATTCTACAGTTGCCGTCATAGTGTTGCTCACCACCGTATCCGTCAGCGATCAGTTGGTCAGCTTCAGGTTCACCGCAACCTCGCCTTGTGCGAGGCCAGATTCGTCGGGCACGGCTTCCATCCTCCATCCACACCCCGCATTCGGCTTGATATTGAACCACCCATGTCGTTGGTCTCCCTGGAAGATCGCGCTCGTGGGGACTGAGACCGGGCCTGAGTCGAAGGCTCCCTTGAACTCCTCGAGGGCGCCCCCGTCTCCAACGCTACTTCCATTACGACCTCCCCACGGGCAATCCCAAGTCACGCCTCCGATGGCTGATCCACCGGTGCGCGCCTCGTAGATGTCAAAGCCGCCCTTGATGCGACTCTGCAGGTCCGACAAAGAGTACCCACTCTTGCCAGCTTCGCCTCCGATGCGGTTCTTCATGACAATGGACTCGTTGGGCTGGATGGTCATGTTGTCGTAGTACGAGGCATCGACGTTCCTGTACTGCCCGTCAAGACCGCCTGAACAAGGGCAACGTCAATCATACGGTGCGTGAGTACTGCAAAGACTGAGTCGCATGGCACTGACCGTCGATGTAGAGCTTGCCCGTAGCGGGATCCAGCTTCATGATCTTGATGGCTTCAGATCCTCCGTTGGTGATGTGGAAAGAGACGCCTCGGTCTCCCGTAATCATGGAAGGGATTGCGCCATGGTCACGATGGCCTAGGTTGCCTGCGTTCACGATCGAGTAACTGCCTGAGAGGCTCATGGCAAAGATGGTGAAGAACTTGAGGAATGCTTTCCGCATTGGTCGTGTCGTCGCAACGTTTTATACGCTGGCAAGTCCTTATCACCCCTCTCCTCCGTCGGTGTTCATAATGGTCAAAGTGCGATACCACCCACACATAGAAAGCCGTGCACCCTTCAGTTAGCCCCACCTTCCAAGAGGCGGAGATCCCAACGGCACGCACTCCCTTGTACTCCCACGCCAGAGCCGGATTGGTATCGAAGTCGCTCCTTGAAGATTCAGCCCGGAGTGAGCGCGGCCTCCTGGATCATTCAATTCGCAGTGCCCCACTCAACACAACATTGTTCGGTTGCCATGCGCTCATGTGGGTACCCCATACATCATGTACACGTCTTGTGCGACAATGGGGTGACGGGCAGCAGGCGTATCACGGGCATGCGAGATGGTGATTGAAGGTTCATTGCCAATGAGGTGACGATATCCCGTGGCCTGACTACCCACCAGGAATATCTTCTGTCTGTTTCGACAGAGACCAAGGACCGCTTAGCATCCGCGATCGAGTTAGCTTACTCGGACTGCGCCGCATCGCACTGAAGCGATCCCACTAGGCAAGATCAACACGAGAGATTCTGTCATGGTCCTGCGTGCCATCTGGGGCAACGCGTGCGGCATCGCTGGTCGAAAGGACGATCACTCCAGAGAACATCGGCGACGCAGCATGCCTCGATCTTGCTGGTCACGATCATCTACTCCCGGGGACATTTCATGAAGCCCACGGGACATTGTCTGGGTAGTCATATTTATTTGACGGGAAAGGTGCGGATTTAACTGGTACTGTCGGGCTCGTGCACTCATTGTCAGCAGAGCCTTTTGTTTGGTGCGTTGCGAAACAACGTCTGCATTCTTGGCGGGACGTTGCTCGTGTACTTATCCGTCATGCTCTGGTATATCGATTCACGGCGCCGTCAGATGTATACGGCCTCATGATCGCTTTCGCCGTCCTTGTTTTTTATGTATAGTGCGTCGTGTAGCGTATCCTCTCGTCGGTGACTGTATGTTGCTGAAGAGGGGTATTCCAAGTGCTTCTGACTGGATACAGTATTGTTTTCTTGGAGCAGCAAGTGCTCAATAAATCAAGATTCAGAGCTTTGCTCAGTGCTTACACGACGTTTATGAAACGCATGCACTTGCTGGAAGAGTTGGGCCGACGCCAACTTGGGCAAGCGCTTGGTATGTGATGGGCGCTTGTTTGAACGGACTTGGCGCTTGCTTCGTCTCGGACTCTGACCACGACCACGACCACGACCACGACGGCGAACACACAAGTCCTCCTCCCACATCTCCCGTCCTGCCTACTTGTTTTGAAAACTTTAATTCGTTGTGGGCGCAGGGATGCAGGACGGAAGAGCCCCAAGGTACCACGTCCGTGCCTCTCTACCTGCTCAGTTTGCTCACTCGCGCACTCAGGATTAAGAACCGAGCACCCGCTGCAGTTCAGATTACTGCTGAGCAGCTCCTGCGAGATGTACGTGTCTTCTTCACTACGCTATTAACTTAGGACAAACCATAAAACCATCCATTGATAGGCTCAAGAGCGACAAGAGTCGCAATTCCGTGCCCCCAAGCAGCGCGTCGAAGACTTTGAGGAGCTCCACGAATATCGCGGGCGGAAGAGGGAGGAATTTGAGAAGCGCATCAGGCAGACCAGGTCAAGCATGTAAGTTCTTTGTGTTGTAGTCTTTCGCACCGAGTCCAACGCCCATACAGAAAGGAGTGGCTACAGTATGCCAATTGGGAGGTACGTATTCCCTCCATCGTTCCCTGCTCTCACATCCTGAACCCTGCTATTCAGGCGAGCCAAGGAGAATACGCCCGTGCTCGGTCCGTCTTCGAGCGCGCTCTCGACGTTGATCCCCGCAGTGTCCAGCTATGGCTATCTTACACGGAGATGGAGCTCAAGGGCCGCAACGTCCAGCATGCCCGCAACCTCTTCGACCGCGCCGTCACGCTTCTCCCCCGCGTCGACCAGCTCTGGTACAAGTACGTATACCTCGAAGAGCTTCTCGGCAACGTCCCCGGTGCCCGACAAGTCTTCGAGCGCTGGATGGCATGGGAGCCCGATGACAAGGCGTGGCAGGCGTATATCAAGCTGGAGCAGCGGTACAACGAGCTCGACCGTGCGAGCGCAATCTACGAACGTTGGGTTGCCGTCCGTCCGGAGCCTCGCGTTTGGGTAAAGTGGGGCAAGTTCGAAGAGGAGCGTGGTAAGTTGGACAAAGCCCGCGAGGTATTCCAGACCGCACTGGAGTTCTTCGGCGACGACGAGGAACAGATAGAAAAGGCGCAGGCGGTCTTCAATGCCTTTGCCAAGATGGAGACGCGTCTCAAGGAGTACGAGCGCGCCCGGGTCATCTACAAGGTATGTCTCTTGAGTTTTTAATGGTATGCATAGCGTGTGAACGACTGCTTGTTTTAGTTTGCACTTTCTCGATTGCCGCGGTCGAAATCCGGCGCTCTCTATGCAGCGTACACCAAATTTGAGAAGCAGCATGGGACTCGCTCGACGCTCGAGTCAACAGTGCTTGGGAAGCGCCGAATACAATACGAGGAGGAGGTTGCTCACGACGGGCGAAATTACGACGTTTGGTTCGACTACGCCCGCCTCGAGGAAGGTGCCTTGCGCGATCTGCGAGAGGAAGGCGCAACGGGAGAAGAGGAGGAGCGTGCTACCAACCGCGTGCGTGAGGTATACGAGCGTGCGGTGGCTCAAGTACCACCCGGAGGAGAGAAGCGGCATTGGCGCCGTTACATCTTCCTTTGGCTGTACTATGCGTTGTTTGAGGAGATTGAGACGAAGGTACGGGCTTACGCTGCTCACGGGTTGTTCTCATGTATTCACAACATGACAGGACTATGAGCGTGCCAGACAGATCTACGAGACCGCCATTCGAGTTGTCCCCCATAAACAATTCACCTTTGCGAAGTTATGGATTATGTTCGCAAGGTTTGAGGTACGGCGACTGAACCTCACGGCGGCGCGCAAGATTCTTGGTACCGCTATTGGGATGTGCCCGAAGGAAGCCCTCTTCAAAGGGTACATCCAGCTCGAATTCGATGTGAGTGGGCTAATCGGTGATTACGGATGTACGTTAACCGTCATATACAGCTCCGTGAATTCGATCGAGTCCGCACACTCTACGAGAAGTACATTGAGGTATACCTCTATCGTCTTCGTATCTGTATCATGGCTCATGCATCCATAGTGGGACCCCACCAACTCAGCGGCGTGGATCAAGTACGCCGAGCTTGAAACCCAGCTCGAAGATCTTGCACGCGTCCGAGCCATCTACGAACTCGGCATCTCGCAATCGGCGCTTTCCATGCCCGAGCTGCTGTGGAAGGCGTACATCGATTTCGAGACGGAGGAAGGTGAGCGCGACAAGGCACGCGCTCTTTACGAACGCCTCGTCAAAATCAGCGGGCACGTTAAAGTGTGGATCTCCTACGCTACGTTCGAAGCCGAGCCGATTCCCGTCCCGCGCGCCATGCGTCCAGAGGCCGAGGATGACGAGGAAGCGGAGATCCCGGTGGTCGATGGTGATGCTGTGAGAGCGCGGCAGGTCTTCGACCGGGCCTACAAGGACCTCAAGAGCAAGGGCCTGAAGCACGAGGTAAGCTGTAGGCCATCCTCCGTGTCTCAGACAGTCACTCATCACTCGTATAGCGTGTCGTCCTCCTGGAGATCTGGAAGGCGTTTGAGGAAAAGTATGGCACGGCCGAAGATGTCGTGAGAGTGCAGGGCATGATGCCCATCACCAGCAAGCGGAGGGTTGTGGACAAGGACACAGGCCAGACAGTAGAAGGTATGTGCATGTTTTGCCTCGTCACCTGTTCAATTGATCTCATCTGGCACATCATATAGACTGGGACATTGTGTTCGCCGACGATGAGCGCGAGTCCAATCCGACGACCTTCAAATTTCTGCAAATGGCGCATGCTTGGAAAGCGTCCCAAGCAAAGAGTGGCGGTGCGTCGGCGACGGCGCTCTCCGGGTTTGCGGCCGGCCTGGGTGGATCTGGCCAGGGGAGCTCGGACGGTGCGCGGGCGAGGGTCGACGACGACGTTGCAAGTTCAGATGAGGACTAATTTCTGGTGTACGTTTACCTGTATTATTTCATTCTTGTCGTTGTTATACTCCCTTGATCGGACAAGCCTTCGCCCTCGTCGTGATAGCATGCATTGTCAGCGCGCGCTGATTGTGCCTGTAGGTGAAGGTCGTCGGTGGACGTGCCGGTACATTCGTGTAAATACGGACAAACTGAGGGAAGCTGCATCCGGAATACTTCCATCTCAGGCTCCCTGCTTACCACCCTCATTCCACGGGGACATCCTGGACAACTCTATCCATTATGATAATAATCGGCTCGCTACGAGGCACGCGCACAGCACGTAGCACCTCTCTACTTCGCGATCGTCCAACGCGGTCTCCTCAGGCTCAGGCAACTCTGGCTCTTCGTGTTCGGACGGCAACGGTGATGACTCGGACAGGACCCAGTATGCTCTGACCACTGGCGGCGATGGTAGCACCGTCACGAGGTCGACGGCACCACCTTCATGGCGTACAAGGCCCCGTTCGGTGGTCATTGTCCCTCTCTCCACACACCGCTTCAATCCAGCGTTGGCCTGTATGCGCGACACCCTCCGCAACGAGGTTGGTCGCATGCATATGCTCGATTTTCCCTGGTCTGGAGTCCATGTGGGCGACGTGGTCATAGGACTTTGAATTGCGGATGCCGAGTTATCCTCAACGCAAGTCAAGTACCGGTCGGATGCTTTCCTCCCCTCTTCGCGCGGGCGATGCCCGCGGTGCGGACGGCAAGTGCCCTCTATTGATTGCTGCACCAGTCAGTGCGCCAAGACGGCAACGGTTTGGCAGAGCGTGCACACAGTAGTAGGCCTCGCATCTAAGCGCAGCCCTGCGGAGGGGCTGACTACTCCGTTTCGAGCAAAATGAAGCTACGGGCAAGTTGATATGCTGCTGGACGGCTCACGCCTTTGTACCTTGCTCCTTGTTCGACTCCGGCGTCAGCCTACAGCCTCGCATTGCTCACGGGGCACACTCTCACTTGGCATCCTCGTCCACACTCGCGCGTTCAGGACATACACACGCCGCGGTGCCTTCGTACACGCGTGGTCATCAAATCTAGAAAATAATATGAAGTCACATCAACCTCGGCGGCCTCTTCATGATCGAGCCGCTATCGTCCCGGGCTTGTACGAGAAGAACCTCGGTGCGGTCGACGAGTGGACGCTGAGCACGTTCCTCGGCGACAAGCTCCAACGGACGCTCGAGGACCACTGCAACACGTTCATCATTGAGGAGGACATCGCGCAGCTCGCGGGTGCGGGCCTCACCTGGATTCGCTTCCCAATCCCTTTCTGGGTAAGCGACAAGTGCTGCCTCGGAAGGGAGTTAACGGCGGCCACGGTGGCATGCGAGACGAGAGTCGCCCAGGTACGTCACGGTCATCGCCGTATGCCCTTCCTCTGCAGCCAGGTAGCACCGTGCAGAGATGAGCACCCACTTCGTTGCCATCATATCCGGTGGTATCGCATTTTCACCCAGTGCATTGCAGCTTGCGCAGCATTTCCCTTAGCATACTCTATCTAGCATTGTAACACGGGCTGCATGCTACATTCACAGATAGAACGCGCTGGACAGTAAGCCCTTCGCAACGTGCACCTAGGGTATCAGACATGGCTTCACGCACTGCATGTATAGCGAGCCCACTTTGCACCCTGATAGTACTGTACATGTACCACAAGATCCACCGCTCCATCACCACCACCGGTCGAGTACCACATCCCTCATCAGGTCTACTGCTTTTCGTCAGCATCTCCAACCTTGCGGAGGTCCTTGGGCATGAAGTCGGCTATGCATGGTACAAATTTTTTGAATCGTTCGAGACACGCCCAGAATTCATACCAGACGCGCTCCGGATCATCCCCCTCCTGCTCGCAAGGCATGGTCTGGTGAGAGGACCCGGGACCGGAACTTTGCAACAACGCACGTCGACGTGCTGAGACGGCGGCCTCCCGATCAAGAACTTGGGTGGTCAAGAAGTTCAGCAGATGCAGGGCAAGCTTGTCTCCGTTTCCCCAATCGTCGGAGGCCGGTTGGATGGGTTCTTCAAGTGCAAGGAATGCACGCTTCTTCTCGCCGCACGAGAGCGGGTTGCGCACGTCCCAGTTGTGGAAACCCTGGGGGACGGTATAGACCATCTTTCCGTTGTCGTAGCAGCACACCACCCAGATGAGAACCCAGATGAGCGACTCGAGGTCGTGACGGTACAGAACGGCGACTCTGCCGTCAAGACCCTTCTCTGTGAGCAGGTCGATGGCCATGAAGGGAATTGTGCCCATCATTCTAACGCCGGTGTGCGCCAAGTCCGTGTCTTCGACATCGATACTA
>MU278738.1:0-13520 GCA_022385745.1 Cubamyces sp. BRFM 1775 | reverse complement strand
GGCCGGAACGGACAATTACAGGTGGATGAGCACCTTCTGCGAATGCCCGGACAAAAGCGCGGGGTAGGGCCGGCATGCCTCCGCGATTCCGGACAAAATCTGTCAACCCTGTCCGGACATTTTTGCCAAAATTCGACCCGACCTGCAGAGGGTTCCCCTACCATTGTCAGGGGTCCTGAGTTGGCACATGATGCATGAGCAGCCTTTATCTATCGCATCCTATCCGCACGTAAAGCCATGGGTTTGTTTCCCTTGCCAGTCCAACGGTAACTCAGTGCACCCGCACGGACCCTTTTCATTAATGTCAATCATCCCATCGTTCCCAGAACAAGTTCCTCAGCGGCAGTCATCAGCACCGGCAGCCCTGGATGGTTGTACACGATCCGACCAACCTTCGTCTATCTCTATCGACTGACAGACGCTGTGCGAACCTGACAGCGGCCGTCTCCAGTTCACGCTCTTGGACTCTTGGGCTCTAGGGCTCTCACGCGCCGGCTCCGTTTGACACGCCCGACCTCGAGTATGGCGAATAAGCTTCGGTTTGAGTTCACGGTCCACGGCAGCCTCCCTTCTTTCCTCAGCCGCCCTCCTGTCCTCCTCCGTCCCCCTCATCTTCCCATCCGCCCTTACGCTGCTATTGTCACGAGTCTTTGTTTGTCGGAACAGGTGCCTAACCCAGCGATCGTGCGCCTGATTCGTGCCAGTGAGTATTGCGCACTGACAGATGCTTTGGACGCAGCTTCCGCAGACATGCCTGATAATCACGCAGCCATCCGTAGTATCTGCCTCTGCGACTCCGTCAACTCGTCGCCACGGTGTGCGTTGTAATTGAACGTCGTTCTTCTCGCCAAGGAGCACTGTTGTCGCAATGTCTCCAGGCGACAGACTCCGCCGCTTCCGTTCCTTTCCTAAAGCGCCCGCTCCCAACGACGACATTGCTGCCGTCAAGAGCAACCTCCCCAGCGACGCCGTAGAGCTGCAACAGAACATCCTCGCTTACCACGTTGCTCACCATCCGGGCAGTAGCGTGTTTGGGCACGACCAGGCCAAGGGGCTAAAGCTCGTCGAGCTCTATGTGCGGCCGCGCTCTTCGGAGGACGACGACCCGGCTCGGAAGGCACGTCAATCATTCCCGCCAGGAACCGAGAACGCGAAGCCGAGCACGGGCCCCAACTCGACACCGAGTCCGAATTCGAGTCCGAACCCGAAAGCGAAATTGAGGACGGACGATCTCGAGGCCCTGACGGTGTGCGAAGTCGACGTGGAGGATGGCAAGTGCCCTTCCGCAACTGGCCTCGGGTCGTTCCTGTCTGCTGATCGTCCGGTTGGCGTTGTGTAGGCATGTTGAACGTGCACGGGACGCTCGCGGGGCCGTGCTTGACACTCTTCTTGGATGTGTACGTTATCAGGCGTGCTCGCCGTTGCATGGGTGAGCTGACGGAGAGGAACGCGACAGGGCGTCGTTTTCTGCGCTCTTTGCGCTGGGCACTATTGTCAATATGGACCCTTCGGGGTTCTCGACGTCTATGAACATAGTGTGGCACGCACCTGCTACGCGGTACGTACCCCAGGTATCCTACCTCGTATGACTGATATTGAGCCACGCGGGGCGATACCGCAGGGGTATGACCCTACGCTTCGTCAACAGGTCGCTCTCCCTCACGCCGCGTCTAGGCGCGGCGCGCTGCGAGGTATGTGTACCCACCTGCCTGAGGCGCACACTGCCCCTGAGATACCACAGCCACTCACCCCATCCCATTTGTCTTACTCCCCGCGCTCGCGTGATTTCGGCACTTCCACCGAGCACTGCAGGTGTATGACAAGAGGACGGGACGGCTGCTCGCGTCCGCGACGCAAATCGTGTCCCCGATCCAGGCGCTTCCAGCTCCCGGTTCTGCTTCCGGGTCTGCGCCCGCAGCAGGTGCAGCTGCGCAAGGCCAAAGGCAAAAGAACGAGGTTCGCGCGATCACCGCCGCCGTCGAGGCTCGGCCGATCGCGGCACCCTCGAAGCTGTAGGATTCGGAGCAGGAACAGACGTGTAGAAAGGACTGTAGACGTTCCGAAAGAAGGGAAATATTGCTTGAGAGGTAGACTAAAGAGTAGTACGAACCTCGCGACGATGCGTACGCTTCCCCACTCACTGTCCGAGTATGCATGCACGAGAGAGAACGAATGCCCAGAATATACAATTATGACACAATGCACTGCAGAGCGCGCCCGGTGAGACAGTGGTAGTGGTAGGTAGGTACTACGAGTAGTATGTGGGTGGTGCTAAGGGGGTCAGGGGGGTGGTTTAGCTGTAGTAAGGGTATGGTTAGAGTGCGTCCGTAGCGGATGGTAACTAGCAGGTGTGGATGGCTACGAGTGAGGGAGGGGGGATTACTAGCGATGTGGATGTGGGTGTGGGTGTGTGATGTGCGCGACATGCAAAGGATGGTGGTGGTACGAACAACGATTGTCTGGACAGCATGTGGGCACGGGGACACGAGCACAGGGATAGGCACAAATAACAATACAGGTCGACGGTGGTGGCGTTCCTTCAGCACATCACCGATGGTCCGCCTCCCACGCGGCGCGGTGCGGCCACTTCTGCTCCTGCCAGTCGCTGAACATCTTCGCGATGCGCGGGTCGTCCTGCGCGAGGTCGTCGTTGATGCACAGCAGCGCGAGGTCCTTCCGTTTGTCGATGTTGCTCAGCGCGCCCCGCACTTGGTTGTAGTTCAGCAGGCGCTCGAAGATGGACGGGGTGCCTCCTGCAGAGATGCACGGATGCGCGTCGATCGTTCAGCACAGGACGGACGGAAAGAAGGATCAGGACGGGGAATGGAACTGACCGATCACGTAACGGTACCGCTGGAGGACCATGAGTGACCATTCCCGGACACTGGTCGTGTGGGCGTTCTTCATGACTTCCTGCACAGCAAAGTTGGCGTTGCGGTAGTTCTTCACCAGGGGCAAGTGGGGGACGAATCCGGCGGGTTCCATATCGCCGTCGAGAGGCACCCGCCGTTCTTCGGATGGCAGGAAGGCGGAGATGCCCAGAGGTCCGCTCGCCTTCACCAGGGCGACGATGGCTGTGGGCCGTGTATTCGTATGAGCGGTTGTGTGTGGGAAGCAGGAGATAGGGGAGAGTGGTGATGGAGATACGTACCGCAGTCGCCGCAATCTGGACGTCGGAAGGCGATGTGCTTGAAGACGTCGCTCGCAGTAGGTGGGTTGCCATCACGGCCCTGGGCATTGAAGCAGGTGTCGCGCTTGATGACACAGTCTGGACGGGCGTCATCTACCCCGTAGGAGCCCCAGCCATGCTCTCCTTTTTGCTGGAAGTGCCCATAGGGGAAACCATCGAGGGATGCTATAGAGGCATAATTAAGTCAACAGACCAAATACATCACACAGGAGAGGATAGGACTCACAGAATTCATACTCGGTGTGGATGTTCTTGGTATCATACCCTGCCTCCTGGAGGTTCTTTAAGATGCGCTCCTTGACAAGCGTCTCACGCGGATTTGCGTGTACGTGAACCTGATCCCGGGTCTCTTCAGAGTCGGACCCGCCCAGCTCGCGCCACGCGCGCTCTGCCTCCTCAGGTCCCCAAGTGTCATCCAGCTTGCCGATGCGGCCGACGATCCACGTCCAGAGCAGCGCCTCACGGGCGCGCTCTATGATGTAGTGCGCGTGGATGAACATCTGGTAAAAGTCGCCCTTGCCGGCTTCGGTCTCGCGGAAGGCGTGCGACCCGGTCTCGGCGAGCTCTTCTGGCCAGACGAGCGCGAGCTCCTGGAGGATGGCGAAGGAGACGGCCTTGGCCTCGTGCACGACGTATGGCCGACGGCGGGCGCCGAAGCGGTCACCTGGTGAGATGCATCGTGTGCGTGAGCTGACCAGTCGTAGGAGGATGAAGAGGGTCGGTGCGCGTACTGAGTAGTGCGTTGGACTCGCCCATGCTTCGCCATTCGCCTTGGACCTCCGGTCCTGGGCGACCAGGCGCCACCTGCAGACCAGACTGTAGACGGAAGACAATCCCATACGCTACGATTATCGTGAGCGTGTCGGACCGGTACCGTGATGAGGCCCAGGACTTACGGGAGGTGTAGAAGCTAGCGGGAGTTAGCGGCGCTGTCATGTAGAAGTCGTCATTCTATATTTAACATCCGTGAGTAAAGGCTTCCGGGTATGGGGAGCAACCTTGCGAACCATGTAGATGCTGTGGAAACCTTGAGACACGTCCGCACTGTCGGGTGGATGCAAATAGACTCACAATATCTCCGACACGTCCTGCAAATGGCTAAACTGGGACTCTATGGCATAGCTGCGAAGAGTTTGTGAGGGCGCGCTCACGCGACCACGCGGGAGGTACACACCTGTTGAATATGGAGTGATTGTAGGGCTCAAAGAAATGTGCGTGATGGGTAAGAGACAGCTCTACGTTGCCGTCCCGCCATTCGGTTAAGTTGTCCGAGGTCTCGAGCCACTGGGGCTGAAGTCCTAGCCTCCAGTAACCAGAACTAGGTGCGTGGAAGGACCGGTTGATAGCACCCTTTTCGGGGTAGTCAAAGTCGGAGGTGAGGATACGGAAACGGTTGGTGTAGGGACGGTAGTTTGCGAGGACGGAGCGGACAGAGTGGCGAAGCTCGTCGTGGTCGCTTGAGGTGTACCGATCGTAGTTGAGGGCGGGGTGGCTGGAGACGAGGAGGACGGTACTCACCGGAACATGCGGGAGGGGTTGTTTTTCTTGATAGGCCTGTACGGATCGTCATCGGCAAAGCTGGCAGCCGCGCGCTCCTTGGCATCGGCGAAGAGAGGGTCTGAACCATTCACCCAAGTCCAGAGGACGTCCATGGGGACGGGCCCGAGGGAGTCGTGACATAGCTCGCCAGAAGAGAAGTAGGCGTCGAGACAGTGACCAGGCAGGTCGCGTACGGGTCTTAGCCTAGGATGAGCGGAGGGTGGTAGGGAGTCTGGTACGGGAATAGCGATGTAGGAGGGCTGGAAGTTTGGGTCTACGGGCTCGTAGTAGTCGAGGTCGTCTAGATCGTCGACATGGCGAGAGGAGACCCTGAGGAAGACGATGAGGGTGAGGAGGGAGGTTGCTGCTACTAGAGCGTAAACGGCACGCCTGCGGGTGAAGTAGGCGCGGAGAGAGTGTAGGCGTGGTTTGTGATCCTGACTGTAGGAGTAGGTGTACTCTGATGGGGATATCTGAGTGAGGGGGATGTAGGTTGCGGACGTCATGAGGAGGACTGTGTGGGCGAAGAGGTGCGGGGCAGGCACATGTGGACGGGGAGGAGGGGAAAGGGCGTGGGATAGGGAGGGAGGAGGTGATAATATAAGGACGGGGGAGGAGGAAGAGGCGGGATGAGCGCTGGCTGGTGGCGATCTGGAGAGAGAGATTGAGATCAGGAACGATGTTCACCGCGGCATCAGGCAAGAGACAAGAAGAGGGCAAGAGATGAGAGAGCACCGCACCGGCCGTAATCAATTTCTGCAGTTCCAGGATCCCATCCGCAGTCCACCACGGCGGCGTCCACGGCACGTCCCTCTCGCGATCGCTTGTTCTAGCTGCGCCGCCCGTGCATCGGCCGAGCGGAACAAGCAAGGCGGGAGTGTGTGCGCACTTGCAGGGATAGCAAGAGCTGTAAGTACGCGAAGGCGGCCGAGGTGAGTTGAACTGAGTCTTGTCTTGAAACTGGAGAGCGGATGAGACGGAGAGAGTGTGAGGCAAGGGGAGTCGTGTGCCATCTGCCGCCAAGAGCCGGGCGTCTAGCGGCCAAGCCCGCCCCGCCCATTCGGCATCACTCGGCACCGAGCGCTTGCGTCCAAAGTTCGTTCTTGGCAGGCTATAGACGCCGGAGCCGACAGACTCTGAAGCCAGGCGATCAGCTTCTAGCACTCGGCACTCCTCCCCCACACTCCTTCCCTTTTGCGCTCGCACGACCACTCAAAGGCCAATCGTATTCGTAGCTACCATATCCTACTACTGTCTCTACAATGCCGCACACCCGACACCACGGGTATGCCTACCGGAACGTCCGCGTCTGGTTCCCACTCTTAACCTGGTTATGTGCTTTCGGCGGGGCCGGAAAGTTCCCATAAAATGACGTTCCTTTTCCTGCATCGCAGCGTTAGCCTCAGCCTATGATAACAAGGACCGTCACTCACCTCTCTCCTGCCTCTGCTTCTTTCTCCCACCACGGGCCTCCTTCCCCTCGTGGTCAGACCCATCGTCCAGGATGTTCGACACTGCACCATAATCAAAGGCCGCCGGCTCATCCTCCTCCCCTCTGTCCGCAGCACCAGAGGCACTGCTCCCTCCTCCCATCTTTTCCCCTGCCCGCTTCCGCTTCTTCCGTTTCGCTTGCCCTACAACCACGATCGTGTCGTCCACTTCTTCTGTCTTCGTTGTTGTTCCCCGCTCCGATGCCGGAACGAACGGGATCTCCGCCCCGCTCTCATTCTTCAATACATCTGCGCCGCCTTCCTTCTCCGCTGTAGCCTCCTCCCCTTCTGCCTTCGTTGGTGGTACAACCTTCGGCACGCTTGGCGTAATCACCAATGTACGGTGGATCCGGGCGGCCGTCTCAACGAACCCTCGTTTCTTGATGGCGGCCCCACCCGGCGAACGCTTCTCGGACTCAATATGAGCACAAATCCGGTATCTCTGTCTCCCGGAACAACACGACATACCTCAACTCGCCCGCCTAGAAGGACGCTGCGTACCGCACCCATCGCCGACACCGCGGAAACGTCGCCGTTAGATCGTTGCAGGCAGCGCCCGAACAGACTGGATGACGTCGCTGCGATCTTCGTTGCTGTTCGTGGTTGCGTGAGCGCTCCGGATTCCGAACCACATAACACATAAATGTCAGCAGCAGACTGACCGTTGGTCCATATCGACGGCCGCACAATCGTCGCTTGTGCTTGCGCCGGCGGCGCAGGTGCACTCGCGTCGGTCGTTGTCGCGGTTTCTGCCTCATCATCGACCGACATGGCTCCCTCGCCGCCGTTCCCGCTCCGCTCGGAGGCTGGGTCTGCGGAGCCGGCCGTGCCGAGCGCCTTTTTCATCGTGTCCCGGATGGTATCAAGCAGCTCCTTGGCACGCCGCCTGATGACCGGAGGCACGGGGTGGAACACAGACAACAGGCTCGTCATGTCGCCCGGCGTCCGCTCGGCTAAAGTGAATAGGTAGTGGTTCGGGAGTACGTATCTTTTGAATTTCAGTACGGGCCCCGACAAGTTCAACATGGTCGTGCTCACCGTGTACTCTCGTCCTCTTCACGCGCGACACGATCACGCCAGGCGTGCGCCGCGCGGTACACTTCTCGCTGCACATTCGCTGCAGTCCCCTCGCGGTCTGAGGACACCGCCATAAGCGCAGTCTTGTTCCACTTGCGCGCAAGCGTGTCCCATCCACCGGGGCCCGACCCTCCTTCGGCGTCGTACGTCTCCTTCTCGTACACTCGCAGTGCGGTCTCCTCGGAGCGAGCAAGGACCTCGCGCACGAGCGCATGGGCCGGAGGGAACGTCGTTTCTGGTGTGGGCGTGGCCGCATTCGAGGAACTAGGACTCTGCGCCCGCGACTGCGCACGAGATTGTGCACGGTCGAGGAGCGCGTTACGGAGATGATCGTAGATGAATAGCAAGAAGTGGGTGTCGGATCGCGCGTATTGCAGCATTTCCTCGGGGAGTGGGCTATCCGCGGTGTGTGTGAGAACGAATGACGTCGGGAGCCGGAGGATCTGCGCACCGTATTCGCCAATCGGCCAGTTGGTACCGTTTGTCTGCGGTGAAGTCACAGTACATCTCAAGTAGCGTGGCAAGACCATGCCTGGGGAAGTCTATCGTCGAGGGTCAGAACACGATGGCGGCCTTTCGCTGGGCACTAACCTAGGACTTTGGAAGCGTGGTAAGTGTCAAACAGGTTGACGATGTACAGGTTGAAGTCTTGCTGGAGCCATACAATGTCGCTCTCAGCGCCGTGGAAGACCTTCACGATGTTCGGGTCCGTGAAGACTTCGTTGAGCTCTTCCATCTCGTCACGTAGGGTGAGGGTGTCGACGACAAAGTCCTCTTCCCGTGTGCTGATCTGCATCAGGCAAACGAAACCGCTGAATGTGCGGTAGCTGTGGTACTCCAAATCTACTGCTATCTCGCCCGCACCTCGTAGCTTGTCGAGCATGGTGGTAAACTCCGCAGGGGTGGATACCCAGGAGAACGGCGTTTCTTCGAAAGAGCGAGGCGCGATTGGAGGTGTCGAAGTAAACATCCGTGTAGGATACGAAATGTGCTTGATTTCGTAGCGGTATGGGTGGAGACTAGGATCGACCTGTGAGTATATGTGTCATACATGTATGTGCCAACTTACGAGCTAGACGGGTCCTCTTCGTCCGTCTCGTCCTGGAGGTTGTACCCCAAAGGTACTTTTGCGTTATACTTGTGCCGTAGATTGGGTTGCCACAATGTGTCGCGACTGTTGTCTACCTTGCGCTTGAAGGCGAGCTGCGGTTTCGCAAGATGCGAGGCGTGTTGGAGTGCGGGATCCAGGCGTCCTGGTTGGGTGTTCGTCTTCTTTGGCTGAACACGTCATTAGCATGAAAGATAGGTGGGCCGGGTTGTGCGCATACCTTCTGAGCGGAGGGTTGGACGGCATTGACTGCGATAGCAGGCGCCTTGGAGTGTCCAAGGAATTCATCCAAGCCAATGTCCTATCCTACATGTCAATTCACGGCCTTTGTGAAATTAGGGATCGTACGTACTGCGCGTTCGAGGAGCTGGTCCATTGCATCGACCACGCGGGAATGGAAGTGGTCCGCGACATCGTCCTGCGATTCCAAGCGGGCCTTGCCCTTATCCCGCGTACTTGAATTCGCAGTACTGGCTAGACCAAGGAGCTTGTTCGCAATAGATAGAACGCGCGCGGAGCATTCGTCCAATTCTTTAGCAAAATCTGGGTGTACGGAGCGGTGGAAGGGGATGTCGGCGGGAAGACCGAGCACGGCGCGGGTCGCCTTCAGCGCTGCGCCTTGCAGTTGGGCATTGTAGTCGTTGAACGATGCAGAGGAGATTCCCGTCGTGTCAGACATCGTTAAATGCGGAGTCGGGGTCGATATGGGAGCGATGCTCGTCGCTCGATGGCGGCGAGGAGCAGAGACGGAGCCGAGAGCACAAGTTCCTCTGCCGCAGTGCACCTGCTTCACTTGGAGTTGAAACGGGCGCTTGATTTTTCCCAAAATGCAATGGGCACGTGCTCGCGAGCTTCAGCGCCGTAGACGCGCTAGCCGCCACTCTGCTCTCTCCGCCATTCATTCCATCTTGTTCATCCTCACAGACATGTCAGTCAAGGCTCAGGGCGAAAAGGACAAAGTGAGATTATCTATATCTGCGGACTGGGATTTAAGACCTACTGATACGCGGCAGGGAAATGAGGCCTTCAAGGCGGGAGATTATCCGAAAGCTATCGGGCATTACACCGCTGCCTTCATTGCCGACCCTTCAAATCCTACCTATCCCCTCAATCGCGCCGCCGCATACTTGAAACTTGGCAAGTAAGTGCGTGCACATTCCGGCCAACTCGTCCTAGCAAATCCCGGTTGAACGCGGGCTCTATAGAAACGAGGATGCGGAGAGGGACTGCGACACCGTCCTCCGTCTCGACTCGAAGAGCGTCAAGGGGCTGTTCAGGAGGGGGCAGGCTCGTGTTGCGCTGCAGAAACTCAGGGAGGCCGAACAGGGTACGTCATCGCATATCTCTTTCTACCCTCGCGGCTCAATTGTCCTGCAGATTTCCTCCATGTTCTGAAACTCGACTCCGCTAATGCGGCAGCCAAGCAAGAGCTGCAGAAAGTCCAGGACGCATTGAAGGCTATTCCCACAAAACCAAAGCAGGTATGTTGACACTGATATCCCCGATTCGTTGCCGTTAACGTAGAGCCTAGCGGGCACCTATCGACATATCAGCACCGATTCCATCTTCGTCGGGGTCGGCATCCGCGCCATCGACTAAACGTCGTCGTATCCCTATCCAGATCGTCGAACCCGATGCTGCGGAGTCGTCCCGAACACCATCGTCAAGCAAGGTTGCAGATGACACCCTCCTCAAACCGGTAGTATCCCGATCGCTCAAACAGGGCTCGACTCAGTCATCCGCTCCTAGCGATCCACCAAAGCAGCCGGAAGCCCCGCCGTCTTCACAATCGGGTAGCTCTTCTCGACCTCAGACGTTCCGTGAAGCAAAGACCGCACGAGAAGAGGCGCGACCTCGAGGCGGGATATTCCGAGCAGATGGCACACATAAGTTGTTCACGCCGAAGCAGAATGGGAACGCGGATTCATCGAAGCGGGAGCCTCCCCAGACCCTGGTTGCGTTCATGCAGATATGGAACACTCTCACCACCGAGGAAGAGCGCTGGGATGTCCTACGGGTAAGCGTACCTTTCATGGCGGTAGAGACCTCATTTACTGAATAATACGTGTAGCAAATTCCGGCGTCTCGGCTTCCCGTGTTATTCAAAACCTCCCTGGACCCATCAATACTAGCCGCAATTCTACACAGCCTACGTGTGGCTCTGGAAGTTGTCCCGGATGACCCAGAAAGGCTGCGAGTCGTGCGTGCATACATGGTTAATCTGCCGCGCGTCCCCCGGTTTGGCACGGTCTCCCTCATGATGAGCACGGCGGAGCGCAAAGACGCCCAAGCTGTATGGGATGTGCTGGGACGCTACCGTGGGGAAGGTGTCGAGGGGGAGATGGAGAAACGTAAGGAGGAAGGATCGAGAGTGGCCTGGGGATGTTCTTAGGCGTACACATGATTCATTCCGTCTGAGTGTACTGCAACAGGGGCAGGCTCCCACCCACCGCGTGCTTCGAGGTGAGGGGCGATATGTTAGACCAAGTGAAAACTGACAATATCCAGGTTGATTTGGATATGTCCATGCTAATTAATATCTGTCACTAGGCGCTATAAGATATTTTGGCTGAGTAAATATGGAGGAAAGTTGAATGTGCACCCAGATTTGTACAGTCGACTCTGGGATAGGGGGAAATCACATCCATAACCCATGATCCTGTGATACCCCATATCCCATGCAAAATGATGGGGTTAAAACCCATAGGGATAGCATACTAGAGATAACAATCAATACTATCTTGACTGTTGTCCTGCCACATTAGCCTGCATAACGTCCCCTAACATCCCCTGCGCTTCTTCATCAGCTGAAAACCACCCTTCACCTCCTCAAGTGTCCAATGGCTTCTTGCCAAGCAGCCCTGAGCACATCTGGAAGCCTATCTTACTGCAAAGACTCCAACTGTGAGAGACTGCCTGGACAATGACACAATCTAACAACTGGGCTAAAAGGCTACTATGCTGAGGTTATCAGCATAGTTGTCTGAGACTATATAAGCAGTTCGACATGTCATACATGCCACTCCAGCACAGATTATGACACCAACTTTCACTCCAGAGGATTACATGCCACCAAAGCAGCCAGTATTATTAGCACTTCTTATAGTAACTGGGTGCTCATATTGGGTGCTAATATAGGTGCTTCCCTGCTGACCTATAACCTGTGAAAACTCATGGAAAAATGTTCTTCCTGATTGCTATGGGTTAAAAGGGAGTTGACCGTACCACATACTGTACCATTATAGCCAAAGCAGGCTATCACACATCACAGTGGGGGACCCTGCCCTGCTTTCCAGTCATTGTCATGCATCATGCTGGCCAAAATCACAGAAAGTATGTATATTGGTGTTTCTCTTCTCTCTCACTCTTGTGGCAGTCCCTAGTGAGAAGCACCCATGAGATTCCATGCAGCCTTGTTTGGTTCATTTACATGCTGCATCTCACTGCTTGATTCCTCATGGCCCTTCACTTCAACCATAGTGAAGAGCCCAATTTGAATATGACAAATGGTGTCTGCTGTGATCCTACCTTCCCCTTCTATGCACCCCATTTTATACACAATACTGCATCCTGCCTGCTACTATGCCTCTCCTGTTGATCAACTTAACCTACTTGTGCTACCCTAAACTACATAAAGGCTCAGCTAGCCTGTCATAATCCGTGCTGGAGTGGCATGTATGACATTAGGAACTGCTTATATAGACCCAGACAACTATGCTGATAACCTCAGCATAGTGGCCTTTTAGCCCAGTTGTTAGATTGTGTTATTGTCTGGGCACGGTCTCTCACATAGCCAAGGCATGCACCTGGCACAAGCAGTGTGCAAGATGCTGTCAGGGTAAACCTAGCAGCTGTGGGTATTCTGGCCATGACTTTGCCTGTGCTCATCAGGCTGCTGCCCACACCACTACTGAACACTACTGCAAGGCTGCCCCTGCACAGCCAGTTGATCCATTTAAACTTTGAGCAGCTGCTACTAGTTAAGCCACCCATAGACCCCAGTCTAACTGCCCAAGACATCTCTCCTATCCCAGCACAATCCCTACCACCTACTCCTGCTTTAGCTGCTCTGTCTGCTATGTCTCTGCTCACACCACCTGATGCTGACCAGGAGCTCCCTCAGTGATGGCTCAGTGCAATCATGGATCTGCACTAGAAAATGCAATGGGACCAAGGTGTTGAACTTTTGGGTTACCAGCTGGAGAACAGAGGACCTATGGGGGATCGTCCGCCGGATGACGGCAGATTCCGCTGTACTCCCAGAAGAGAAGCACTGGTGCCTTGATGGAGGAATATGTCCCTATGCTCTGTGCTATCTTGTGCTATCTACCTATGCTTTGTGCTAGTTAACTCATGTTGGCGGCCTGCTCACCACACTGATATCAATGATACACAGGCCTCACTGTACTTAATGTGCAGCCTACACATTGAGGGACAACAGATTGCAGCGTGGCAGCCTACGATGTATCACAGATGCACTAACATGCTTTCCCGACAGGCAGACCATGATCACGAAGGGCTGCAGCATCCCAGTTGTTAATACCATCCTCACTGCTTGCCTGGATAAATAGGCCCACTTTGTATGCTGAGCATATATCATGACAGGAATCAGCCTGCATTTTGGTCCACGCCAGAAGATATCTAGACAAGTCTCGTCTGTTCAGGTTTGTGCTCTTGGGAACAATATACAACTGTATGTATCAGCCGTATTTGATGATTCACAGTGAGCTGACAATGATGTATGAATACACTGCAGCCCATGCATGCTGTAGCATACCATCATCTTTTGTGTAGCTTGGTACCCATCTGGAATTGTAATCACACCACAGATTAGCTGGGTATTGGGGCAGGCTGACAATTAGCTCCTTCAGCTGAGCACCCTATTCTAGCGGGTTATCGGGAATTCAGCTGGAAGCAGCATCCTGCCCGGAGATCCGAGCAGTGCAACCTTAGCTACATGTGTCCCCCTGCGATATCTGTCCACACCATGGATCTTCATCTAAATGGTAGCCTTAATCCCCTGGACGCTGGCACATTTCACCGCCATGCTCACATCCTCACAGAGTTCCCTTTGACATTATATGTGTTACGCTTTCGAGCGTGACTCTTAAACTAT